>RWGZ01001014.1:716274-807341 GCA_009725065.1 Utricularia reniformis
AGTATGGAACTTGTTTCACCATCTTGATAGAATTACAATTACCATAATCATAAAACTTTAATGATCAAAATTGTCAAAACCATGAAATTATGAAAACCAAATTTATGTATGACTCATTTTTAATATTAACTCACCCGATAAGCACCATGTGTACCCCACACTTAGAAATTGTTAGTTTTTAATGGAATTTACGATTTGTTTTACCGATTAAACTTAGCAAAAAATCAAATGCGGAATTGGAAAAAAGAACACATAAATTTTACGTGGAACCCGAGTACCGGAAGAAAACCACGGAATACTTCGTAGTCAATCTACTATCACGAAAATAACACAAAGATTACAGTAACAAGAATTATCGAGTTCTTGTGCAACTTAAATCAAACACACATACATAATGTTCTAAACCCAGAACTGCTCCCGTGCTCCTCTACTATTTTCTGATAATTCTGAGATGATGATCCCACATTAAAGCGGCTGACACCCATTATATAATGGTTGCAGGTGAGCATTAGGGTTAAAGCCCACTAATCTTTGTCGACCCCTCTCAGTACACCCTCTTCGGCTGACCGACCGTCACCGAAGCTTTACCGCTCTCAAGACTGGAACCTAGTACCGATCGTTATCTTTATGGCGACCCTGTTCAATTAATGCCGATTGACACATATCAATCAACCATTGATGAAGCTGGTTACAGAGTTGGGAAGGTGCTGATCGTCATCTTCTTCTCAAAGGTGACGATGGGACCCAACTCCTAGAAGTGTCGATCGACACTTTCCTCCCAAAGGTGTCGATCACTTCGTTCTTCCCAAATTGATGATCGGACCCAACAAAAATCTAGTGAATAGTGCAACCCAACTTATACAATAAGAAATGAATGATTTATTTTCAAATATAATATAAAGTTGACATGAAAAGGTAATGCGTAGTGGAATTATGATCACCTTCACCATATAGTGCAAGAACAGTTGATTTAATTGGTTGAACAACTGTACTTGTCTCCTATGACTGATTAATTTAATGCTAATTTATTAATTCAAGTTTAAATGAATTAAATCATTGATGTTTTTCCCTAACAATAATATCTTAAACTTTAATTATTTAAATTTTGTAGGATAATGGACTTGCGTGGAACAACGTTATAGAAATAGCCTTGATGTGAGATTACTTTAATGTGTTGTGAGATGATCGTGATTTAAAAACTGTTTTTAAAACATCGGTACAATTATCGTGGTTTAATGAAACGATTTTTTTGCACTTGTTTTTAATTAATTTTGGATTAAATAATAATTTAAAAAGGTAAAAAAGAAATTTTACAAACTACATTTTGTTAATAATTGGAAAAATCTACTGCAATGAGACTATTGTTTTTTATGTTCAAATAAACGAAATTTATATTGATATTTTATTTATAATAAATAGAATCACGATACCATGATCGCACTGCATCGCTCACCATTTTTCTAAACATAACCAATATTTCAATCGAGCTTTTCGTATTTCGTGTCTTATATCTCGTATTGAAACCAATATTTTCATAACAGTTCGGTATCGTTTGATCTGGACCGGTACAAAATATTATTTTTTAAAATTTTTATTTTTTCTTGGGTCGACACGGAAAATCCAAGGTTCCGACCCGTAATTCTGGTACCGAAAATACGATCAAAATATTGATGCATCGTACCCTGTAGGTATGAAAACATTGATTTAAAGAAAGTTGTAAACTCAATTATAATATTATTTAGCTTTGCATATTGTTTTGGGAAAAAGTGACTTTTGATAAGATGCCACGAATGGGATAAAAAGTAGTTCCCAACTGGGCAAGAATGACCCTTTTAGGAAAGATGAACGCACGTGCCCGCTGTCCCTTTACGAAAAATCAACAATAAACGCTGCTGTGTTCACATGTGCTTTTTTACTTACCAATTTTTATTTTATTGCTTTTATTATAATCATATATTCAATATTTTGGCTGATATTATGAAACACATGTTTATTATTTTAGGGTTGTCCACGGATATAATACGTGATTATAGGGATGACAATGGAGGATATTACACCACTAATCGATATACGTACATGTTGTGGTTCGAAAATCGGGGGTATCAACAGTCAACTGGTTCGTAGCAAGACGAACTCGATTATAATTTATTTGATGTGTGGAGAATGATTACAAACCAAATGTAAAGGGACACGGTAGTTTTAGAGTGGAAAACCTCAAAGTCGAGGAAAAAACCACTTGACTAAGAACTAGAAAAAGTACCCTTAGTCGATTCAATAAACATATTAATAATCACAAAGATCATGTTTGTTTTTCAGACCACAAAGGGGAAAGAAGTTATCGAAAATAAATCGACAGGGGATCCTTTGTGAGAAAGCTCGAAAGAGAAATCGAAAGATGTCTTCTTCACAACCCAAGTGTCTTTTTATACGCCTACTGTGCTGTGTGGACAGTAAGGTGTCGTTTTGTGATTGTCCTTTGCGGCTAGGTCGGCTTGTGTCAGGTGGAACAGCCGCCGGGAACGGCTTCATAGAGCTGCACGGCGCTAGGCCTTTCGGCGCTACTAGCCGGCTATTCCCAGGCTAAGGGGGGCTCGTACGACTTCACCGGACCACGCTTCTGACAAGATTGTCGAATGTTGTCGTCGCATGTGAGGAATCTAGATGGCCTGTAAAGTGAGGAATATGAATGTTGTCCGAAACAGGGCCTGTAAAGTGTGGACCGATCGGTCCTGGGGCGCGGGAGAAGCTGGCCCCACCTATCGGGACCGATCGAAATGAATGGCCGATCGGGCCACCTGGCCTGGATCGGCCACTCATTCATGTGGGCTGGATCTGGGCACCCAGGTTCGGCTTATGTTACTTGGGCTCCTCTGATCAAGCTTGGTTCTGATCAGGTTCGAGGTACCGGGTTCCGGGGATTTCATCACTAGCCCCTCGGACTCTATCGCCACCATGGTGGTGATCGGGGTTCGATAATCAGATTGAGATTGTTTGTGGCATCAGTGCCCAATCGTAGCAACGGAAAATTGTACCCGAATTGGTTGTAACGGCGTCCTCAGGGACCGATCCTGCACTTAAAAATTTTATAACGTGAATTTTCAAATTTGAAATTCATAGCAGTTGAGGGTAAAAGCGTGATTCTAGGCTCTGTAATAGCTAACGTCTTTCCGTATTCCAAAGAGGGGACAGACTGTCAGACTGCAGTCGCCTGCAGTAATGACGTGTCATCCTGTGATTTAATACACTGTATAAAGGTCGGGATTTTTGCCCTGTGCAGTCATTATCACACTTTGCGACAAACTGTTCCAACCTTAGAACTCTCTGGCGATTTTGCTCAACCGTTTTCCAACTCCAATTTTCTCGTAAATTCTAAGGTAACCATCCATGGTACCTCGTAGGGCTAGGTATCCAGATGTATCTGCAATGGACCTCGAAGCATTTCGGGTCAAATTTTCAATCCCTGCTCACTATCCCATCTGGAGGGGGAAGGAGGATGTTCCTTGCTTCCTTCCCACCGAGATGAATGTTCCGGCTAACGCCATCCTCGTTAGCTATGCCTCCCTGAGGTCCGGCCTGCGATTCCCCCTTCACCCTTTCGTCGCGGCCGTACTTCGGGAGATTTACTGCCCGACTTTCGTTCTTTTCCCGGGCAGTTATGTTTATATAATCGCCTTTATTTTTTATTGCCACAAACAGAGGGTAGAGCCAACCCTCAGACATTTTTTTAACCTGTTCCTGGTGGGATCCCGCAGGAGAAGGAGGTTGTTAGGGGGTCGCATGTTGTATTACATAGCAACCCGAACAAAAGATTGTATTATCGTAGACAAGGAAGATTTCCTTCATGAATGAGAATCTTGCTACGTCTGGATAGACATCCCGAGGGAGGACCTGCTGAAAGTTACCTTCCTAACCACCTACCTTGACATCGGGAAGTTGGACCGAAGCCGGTTCAATCCATCCCGCCAGTATATTGCCAACACCTTGGCAATGCTTCCTCCTCCGGAAAGGCGTCTGAAACGGATAGACATCATTCAGGAGAAGAAGCTGTTAGAGATCGGGGTAGCAGGAAGAACTGGCGTCCCTGCCCCCAAAGGGTATCTTTTCTAGCTCCGACTCATCGGAGTCAGAGGAATCGGGTACGACTTTGGCTTCCTTTAGTTCATATTTCATGATCCTTATTATTTTTCTTTTGCAGTTTCCACTGATACAATGTTTGGAAACCGACTCGCTGCGGTGGCTGCTGTTTCAAAAGCTAAGAGGGAGGCTCAGCTGCAAGCGTCCAAGCCTAAGTCCAGCGTTGCGGCATGGCCTTCACGATCATCGGGGAGCTCTAGCAGCCAAAGGCCAGAGCCCCGATCGATGGATGAGGTGATTTCTAAGAGGATGCGCTCGCTAGGCCTTCCCGCCATGTACAAAATCGGGAATAACAATCATCTGGATCTTAACGTCGTGCGGTTGTTGCTGCAGGGGTCAATGCGGGTGGAGGACGTCCGCCCATCATCCAACTTAGGGGATAGAGCGCCGAGACCTCCAGTCTCCGCGTCAACAAGCAAGCGGGGCCCTGAAGAGGAAGCCCTGAAGCAATATAAAAGGTTGCGGTTAGCTGTGAGCAGGCCTGCAGCCCCAATCCCGACGAAAGGGGTCACAATCGGGGAGAAATCAGCCCCGTCTTCGTCTAACCCCGAGGACATTCAGGAGGCTATCCAGGAGATGGTAGTCTCCGTTTCCAAAGCCCGGGGACCGAAAAGTGTCCCCCCTTCATGGAATGATGCCGCCCTTGAAGAATACCGGCTCTTGGGGAGGAAGAACCCGCCCGGTATTGATGGCACGCTTCCTGGCTTGGTGCTAGCCTATCTGGAGTCCCAAGCTGTGGTAAGCTGTCTTCAGCTCTTGCTGCCCCGATCGGGTATATGTTCTTATTCCAATTTGTTTCTTGCAGGCACATAGAATGGCTTTGGACCTCGCTTCTGTCGTCCAGCTAAGCCGAAGCATCTTCTAGGTTTCTGAAGATCTGCAAAGCCAACTTGCCTTAGCTCAGCGGCAAGTTGAGATCAAACAGAAAGAGCTGGAGTCGGTCCGAGCCGATCGGGACCGTCTGAATGGAGAGTTGCTTGGAGCGGGTACTGAGCTCTCCTTAGCTGCTTCTAAGGCGGGAGAGGCCCAAGCAGCTGTTAACTCCGCCACGGCCCGTGTTTTGGAGTTGAAGCGTCAGATTCAAGAAATATTTGACGAGAGCAACAGACTTCTCCTGCAGTCCCAGGAAGAAAAGAATGCCTTAAAGGAAGAAAGTGAAGTACTGAAGGAAAATTTGGTTAGGGTCCAAGGATTAACTGAGGGTGCGGTTCGGGAAGCCCTTTTGGGTTTTGTCCGATCTCCCCTGATGTTTGCATTAGCGACAAACGTTTATGGACCGAGCGTTTCCCAGTATATGGATAATATGAAAGACCAAATGATTAGCAAGTTTGGTCTGGATCCCGAAGATGATCGTTTGGAGACGATCGATCCCTAACCAAAGATGGAAACTTTCGTGAGATCCCCGAGCTAGAAGAACCCCCGCTGGAGAACGATCCCAACTATCCCTTCTTTGACCTGATGGAGAGATCGGTCAACGAGATAGTTGAAGAAAGGGGGAAAAAGGTAGAGGATCTCAAGGCATGGATTGCGGAGAAGTCTGGGGAAGCAGATAAGGAAGAAGGACAAATAGATTAGGATTTGAATTTCCAGTCCCTTCTTTTCTGCATTTGTAATCTCCTTTTTTTGAATAAAATGTCTTTTTGCTAAGTGTAAGTTCGGGGCTCAAGCCAAAGCTGGACCGAACGGTCCTCTCAACTTAACTCTGAATTCTGCTAAGTTTAGTAAGTTAGGAAATTCCAACTGCATCAACAGATCACATTTGAATCCGTCCATATAAAATATTATGACTTTGGCGGCGTTGCCTTGGTTCTCCATGAGTCCCATGACAAATTTAGCCGAAGCCCCGGTTATTAAAATAGTCCCATGACAAGCTTTGGCTTGCAATTTGACAGGTTAACTCTGTCCTTGTTATCTCACTCATAGATCAAGCACAATAAGGCAAGAGCTACTTCTAGGTGGTGGGTGCCGTTGAAGGGGAAATTGAGTTCGTAGTGAGTTCTGGGAGTATGTGATTCATCTAAGTACTCAACAAGTATGGAAGCAACTGACTCGTCAGAGCGGTCATACTACTTGAAAGCCTTATGGATGGATCGCTACAGTCACCAGTCCAAACTCGTCTAGAAAATCCAACTTCGAGATCGATCACTCGCCTAGCTAGAAATAATTTGTATTGCACCCACTGTAACTTATTCATGTTTGAGAAACATTTTATAGTTCAGAATTACCAAATAATGTCAAATGTTTTATATAAAATAGCGTCTTAAGTTCATAACATTCCAGGTTCGGGGGATTTCACTTCCATCCAGATTTTCTAACTTATAAGCCCCAGCACCTAGGTTCGTCAGGACCCGATAGGCCCTTCCCAATTCCTGTCCAGCTTCCCAACGTTTCTCTGAACTCTTACATTTCTAAGAACGAGGTCGCCTTCTGAGAATTCTCTGGGCACGACCCGTTTGTTATGAGCTCGCTCCATTGTTTTTTGATAAGCACACATGCGCGCATAGATGACGTTCCTTTTCTCTTCAATCATTTCCAAATCCATGGATCTTCGCTCATTATTCAGATGCTCGTCATATTGGGTTATCCGAGGTGATCGTATGGCTACCTCCACTGGACTGACCGCTTCGGACCCATATACTAAAGAGAATGGAGATTCCTGGGTTGTTGAACGGGGAGTGGTGCGGTAAGCCCATAAAACCTCGTAGATGTGATCGGACCACTTTCCCCCAAAATCTTCCAACTTAGTTTTTAATCCCTTCAGGATAACTTTGTTGGACACCTCCGTCAATTCGTTGGTCTGGGGATGAGCCACCGATGAGAAGTGTTGAGCGATACCCAATTTAACGCAAAGATCCCGAACGGCTTTTCCGCGGAATTGAAGTCCATTATCAGATACAAAAGCTCGAGGTACTCTAAAGCGGCTTATGATATTCCTCTATATGAAGTGTTTCACAACCTTTTCGGAAATAATAGCCACCGCTTTAGCCTCGATCCACTTTGTATAATATTCAACAGACACAATGCAAAACTTTCGCTGCTGGACCGATCAAGGAAACAGTCCCAAGATATCAATCCCCCATCTGTCAAATGGACAAGGAAGTGGGGTCATCGACAAAGATGCCACTGGCAATTGGGGAACTGGAGAATGGTGTTGGCAAGTAGCGCAGCGTCTTGTGTACTTCTTAGCATCCTCAAGGAGCGTTGGCCAGAAATACCCGGCCCTAATAACGCGATGATATAGCGATCGGGCCCCAGAATGTATACCGCACATCCCTTCATGAACATAAATAATGACGGTCTCAGCCTCTATAGGGGATAGGCATCGCTAGAGCGGTCCTTCAAAGTTTTTCTTGAATAAGTGCCCGTCATTCAGCACATATCGTGTCGCCCGGGTTTCAATTTTCCTAGCCTCTGATACATTTTCCGGTAGATGACCGTTGGTCAAATACTTGACAAAAGGGACCATCCACGTGGTATCTAATGTGAGTCAATGTCGTTTATCTTTAAGTCTTGGAGTTCGTGGCATAAAGCTCCCACCTCCTCAAACGACTGTTCGGTCACAGAAATTTCAATCGAAGGTCGGTCCTGAATATGGACCGATACTGTGCCTGGTCCAACGTATGGTAAGCCTGCAGCCAGTCTGGCTAACGAGTCGACCACCTTGTTTTGTTCTATAGGCACGTGGTCAAGTGAGAACTCATAGAACTTTTTTGCCATCTCCAAGACCTTCGCATGGTATAGCTTCATGGTTGGCTCATGTATTTCGAATGTCCTGCGAATTGCTCCACCACCAATTTGCAGTCTGAGAACATTCGCACCTTTGCAACTCCCATCTTTTGGACTAAGGTCATCCCCGACAAGACGGCCTCGTAGTTTCAAAAAACAAGAACTTGACCGCGGAGTGGATAACGTCGCCTTGATGTGTAGTAAGGGTGATGCCCGCTCCCTTTACCCTGAAGGTTGATCCGTCAACATAAATGACTCACCGGTCGTCCTCTTGGTTTAGAAATATGAGCGATCGGGTCATCTCGACCACAAAACCCGCGAGAACTTGAGCTTCGATTGCCCTTCGGGGAACGAATTCCAAATACATGGAGTTGATCTTGATTAGAGTCCAACATTTCATTGGAGTCCGTCTGACTCAAAACTGCCTTCAAACGCTGATCAGTATACACATAAACCTTTCGGCCTTCGAAATAATGTTTAAGTTTAGATATAGCTTTCTGCAAGGCCAACATGAATTTCTCCAAGGAAGTGTATCTGGTTTCGGCTGGTACCAGGGAATGGCTCACATAGTAGACATGTCGGTGAATGTCATCCCCAATGGTCACCAAGGCTGCGCTGACTGCGGCTTCTGACACAGCCAAATATAACCCTAAGGTTTCATGGCACGTCGGGCTCACCATTACAAGAGGAGTGCTCAAATAAGTCTTCAAGTCGGAAAATGCCCGATCGCACTCTTCGGTCCAGCCGAGATGACTAGCTTTCCTTAATGTCCTGAAAAAAGGGAGAGCCCGGTCCATGGACCTAGAGATAAACCTGCTCAGCGCCGCCAATCGGCCAGTTAGCCTCTGAAATTCTCGCTTGTTTCTCGGAGGTTGCATGTCAATAATTGCCAAGACTTTCTCCGGATTAACCTCTATGTCTTTCTCAGAAACATAATATCCAAGAAATTTGCCACTTCGAATCCCGAAGCAACACTGGTTTGGATTTAGTTTGAGCTTATATTTACGGCATACTTCGAAACAACGAGACAAATAAGGAATATGATCTTCATCATTCATGGACTTGATAATCATATCATCAACATACACTTCTATAATATGGCCTATCAAATCCCTAAAGATCTTATTGACCAGCCTTAGGTATGTTGCTCCGGCGTTCTTTAAGCCGAAAGGCATAACCTCGTAGCAATAAACGCCGTCTTCTGTCATGAATGATGACTTCTTCTGATCTTCCTTAGCAAGGAAGATCTGATGGTACCCGAAGTAAGCGTCCATGATACTTATCATTGTGCTGCTAGCCACAGCATCCACCAATCGGTCAATGTGCGGCAGTGGGAAAGGGTCCGACTCACAGCTCTTGTTGACGTCGGTAAAATCAACCCACATCCTCCACTTCCCATCTGCCTTGGAGACCACCACCGGGTTTGCAACCCATTCAGTGTAGTGAATCTTCCTAATGAAACCCGACCGCATCAACCTTTTCACCTCGACCCGAATGATTTCAATCTTTTAAGGAGAATAGCGTATCCTCTTTTGCCTAATAGGCTTGGTTCCAGGCCCAGTGTTGATCCGATGCTCACTCTCGGATCGATCAATCCCCGGCACATCGTCCGGGGTCCAAGCGAAGATGTCCACATTGCTTCTTAGCAAGCGGACCAGTTCTTCTTCGAATGTCGGGGCCAGATATGCCCCGATGCGAGTAGTCTTGGTTGAGTCATCCTCAACCAAGTTGATAAGCTTGAACCCAACGGGTTCCATAGCTTGCCTCGGGTGCGGGGGCTCTTCCAGCAAATCCACCCGAGCTCTCTTGATTGGTACCAAGGTTCGGCACGAGCTCATGTAGCAATGTCTTGCTACTTTCTGGTTCCCCTTGACAGAAATCGCTCTATGAGTGGAGGAGAACTTAAGCATCATATGGTACGTAGAAGGGACCACCTCAAACTTACTGAGGCCGGTCCGTCCAATAATAGCGTTGTAAGCCAGATCGACTTCAACGACTATGAATTCCAGGGTTTCCGATCGGTCCCTACCCGGTTCTCCTAGAGTGACTGGGAAAAGAATTTTCCCACACAGGATAACACTTCTCTGGTAGAACGACCAAAGGGTTATATTGACGATAGGGAGATCATGGGCCGCGGCTCCTAGCATCTCCGCCACTTCACGCTTTATTAGATTGCATGAAGCTCCGGTGTCTACCAAAATCCTATGGACCCGTCGGTCGGCAATGACTACCGTGATGATGAGGGGATCATCACACGGATCGGTAACCCCTTCTCGATCGGCTGCGGTAAAGATGATATCGCCCTCAAAGGTCGAGGACCGCTCAGCCAATTCATATTTGACAAGCGCCACAGATTCGGAGCTTTCAGAAACTCCTCACGCGCTGCTCTTTTTCGGTCCCTGACCGACTCGTTAATCCTTATTCCGCCGGAGATAACATAAATGTTTCCGGCGACCTCTCTTTCTCTGGGCACCTCCTCATTTGGGGAAGGTTGGGTGCCAACTTCGGAAGGTGGGGGAGCTGGCTGCTCCCTCCTTTCTCCTTCATTTCGCGGGGCCATGCCGCCACGCCTCCGCCATCTCCTCCTTCGGCCCTGGCCACGGTTCTCTTGACCGTGCTGGCCTCTATCCTGTTCGGGTTGGGGGGACCTTCGGTCTCCCGCCCGATCGTTGTAGTGTCTGGGCTGACCCCGATTATCTCTCTCCATTGGTCTATGACGATCGTCACCTTGATGGCCCGCTCAGGAAGACTCTGCCCGCTTGCCCCTGCGATCATCATGATCAAACTTTTCCTTATTCATCGCCGCTACTGTCTCTCGCAGTAGCGGACATTTCAACGTCGGGTGATCGTGGTTGTGATGCAACTCGCAATAGACCCGATTGTCCTCCTTCTTCGGGGGGAAGATCTTTTCAGCCACAGCCGCAACTTCCCGCGGCTGTCTCTTAGAGTAAGATACCCTGTGATCACCTGCGGGATCAGAATTCCCACCAGACTTTCGATATCCCACTCCCAGCGCTTCATCCACCTTGATGTACTTGTTGATTTTCTGAAGGAGCTTCCCAAGGTGGACGGTGGGCTCTTCACAAGGCTGGCCGAAATGCCACACGGTCCCAAGACCTGCTGCAAGATATCGATTTTGTCTCGGAACTCCAACTTGATACCCCGTGCAGTTCGGTTGAACTTCTCCATAAAAGAACGGAGACTTATCTTCGCCGGGATATACTTCATGTCATATAGTTCATGCCTACTACGAGGTTGTCCTATATTTGGAGCGAACTGCTCTGAGAAAGCCCGGATGAATCCGCCATACGACTGTATTTATCGGGTCGGCAAGTTTTTTAACCAGGTCCGGGCATCGCCCTGCAACCCTGCCGCGAAGATGCGGCACTTAAATGAGTCAGAGGCCAGAACGGTCCCCATCCTCAGCTCGAAATCCGCGACGTGATCGATCGGATCACCGTCGCCTCGGAATACTGGTAACCCTTCGGGGTTACGGTAGTATCGATCGGGGACTGCCGCCCAGATCTCTTAGGAAAAAATTGAGCATCAAATCTCCCAACGCGGCGGAGACACCTCCAAATTGTTGGGATGATGCCTGGGCTATATGCAGATTATGCCACTAGTCATCATCCTTGCTACGCCTGATCGGGGCATCCATGGCCTGATCAAATAGTCCAGGATTGCGCCCCAGATTGGGCCCGCAATCCATCTGCGTTCGCAGGGTTTCCAACTCCCTGGTAAGCTCGTCGATGCTCTTCTGCATCTGTTCCTAGTCCGTCCCAGGAACGGGAGTTGGAGTTCTAATTGGAGGAGGCAGAGTAGATTGGTATCTCGGCCTCGTCATTGTTACTCCGCCCCTGATAATCTCCTCTTCATCGGAGCTCGGCGCGTCTGGGTCGCTTTCGTACCCTCTGTTTGCTGGAACATGGCTTGTGATAGCCGGTGGTTCTGTTCCACTCTTCTCCGACGTAATTTCCAATATAACTTTCCTGACAATAGCTTCCAGGTCCTGTAAAGAGAACGTTGAAGTTGGAAGGCTGTTGGGAAGCGTATCACTATCGTTCGTCAAAGTTCCAGTCGCCATGCCTTTGATTATCCTATCTCGGGTAAAGACCTCGAATGGGGATTAGAAACTCGTCCCCACGGACGGCGCCAAACTATTGTGGTTCGAAAACCGGGGGTGTCAACAGTCAACCGTTTCGTAGCAAGACGAACTCGGTTATAATTTATTTGATGTATGGAGAACGATTATAAACCAAATGTAAATGGACACGACAGTTTTAGAGTGGAAAACCTCAAAGCTGAGGAAAAAACCACTTGACTAAGAGCTAGAAAAAGTACCCTTAGTCCGTTCAATAAACAGATTAATCATCACAAATATCATGTTTGTTTTTCAGACCACAAAGGGGAAAGGAGTTATCGAAAATAAATCGACAGGGGATCCTTTGTGAGAAAGCTCGAAAGAGAAATCAGAAGATGTCTTCTTCACACCCCAAGTGTCCTTTTTATACGCCTACTGTACTGTGTGGACAGTAAGGTGTCGTTTTGTGCTTGTCCTTTGCGGCTTGGTCGGCTCGTGTCAGGCGGAACAGCCGCCGGGAACGGCTTCATAAAGCTGCACGGTGCTAGACCTTTCGGCGCTACTAGCCGGCTATTCCCAGGCTAAGGGGGCTCGTACGACTTCACCGGACCACGCTTCTGACAAGATTGTCGAAGGTTGTTGTCGCATGTGAGGAATATGGATGGTCCGAAACAGGACCTGTAAAGTGTGGACCGATCGGTCCTGGCACGCGGGAGAAGATGGGCCCCACCTATTGGGACCAATCGAAATGAATGGCCAATCGGACCACCTGGCCTGGATGGGTCACTCATTCATGTGGGTTAGATCTGGGTCCACAGGTTCGGCTTATGTTACTTGAGCTCCTCTGATCAAGCTTGGTTCTGATCAGGTTCGAGGTACCGGATTTTGGGGATCTCATCAGTACCGTTTAACACATTGCTTACCTGTTTTCCGTCTTACTAAATCTTATTCATATCCCACCCACTATTCGTTCTGCCAAAGCGAGGATTAACCATTGGTTTTTATAATTTATAAATGTAAAAAAATATTATTATAATATTTAAATATAATTCATAGAAAACAAATTAATTATTTTGGAATCATATTAATATCAGATAAAACTATATATATTCTTTGAAATATTAATATATTAGCAAAATAAAAATCAACATTCTCAAAATTGATAAAATATGCGTTTAGCAAACAACATATATCTGTAATACAAATTACTCAATATTCAATGATTTTGATCCTTTGGGAATGAAAATACAAACTAGAAAAATGTAAAATAATATAATTTTACAAATATATATAATTAAATCTAAACATGTAATTATTTTTTAGGTCGGTAACCAAGTGGGTAGTGAGGCGGGTGGGTATACGTAAAACCGTTACATCCAATTTAAAGTGTATAAGTAATTTTACAACTTTTTGTACCTTCATTACCATTTAATTATTTAAATATGCCCCAAACACCGCGGTTATCGGACTGGTAATGGAACCAATAATTCAAATTAACATCCTTACTGATTCATCACCTCTTGTAAGGCAATTGGGCCTAATTGGCTCGTTTTAAATGGGCCGTTTTGATTTCTATGGGCCTTTGGACATTATTTTCAATTGGGTTAAATAGGCTCGTTTTAAATAGGCCGAAGTTGTTGATAATTGATATATATTTTAAAATTTTAATAAATGAAAAAGTAAAAATTATGTTTTTTTAGGTGGGAAGTCCTCTTTCTTTTGACTGACAACCAAAAACCTCGGGATGGATCCTATGCCGGCATCTACGGCTCCCGCCGTCGCAGCTGTTACGGCTCCTCTGCCTCCGATCTCGCCGTCTAAAATCCGTATGATGTGTAGCTACGGGGGCCGCATTGTCCCCAGGGCACATGATAAGTTATTATTCTACGCCGGCGGGGATACGCGTATAGTCGCAGTGGATCGACGCACTACCGCTGCGTCATTTAGTTCCTTGTACTCGCACTTGTCACGAGCTGTCTTCCAGAACCGTCCGTTTATTCTTAAGTATCAATTGCCAAAAGAGGACCTTGATTCCTTAATTTCCGTGATTTCCGACGAGGACGTGGTTAACATGTTTGAAGAGCACGATAGAATATTGCCGACACCAAGAATCAGGTTGTTTCTGTTTCCGATCGAGCCTGAGTCCCTGGATGCGGCACTACTGGAGCAGAAATCGGACGCTTGGTTTTCGGATGCTTTCAAGAGCTCTCATATTTGGCAAAAAGACCAATTTTCTGATGCCGGTTTAATGATGAAAAAGGCTTCTGATTTGGAGGTTCCGGCAGGGACAGGAACACTGAGTGGTGGCGGCGGCAAGATTGGGACCGAGCCTGTGACAATGGAAACAAGTTCTTCGTTTGGTTCTTCTTGTTCCTCTATGTCCATGACAAATTCTTCGCTTATAGGAAAGACAACCTTAGAAGAGAAAGGTTTCAGTTTGCTGGATCAGAAATCAAGAGTTCCCTCGTCAGCGTCTCTCGAAAGGTATTGTTCAAGCTTCTTGTTTTCCTACAATTTTCCTCAGGTTATAACTCTATTTTGGATGATCTGGTCTTCCATTGTCTGATTTTCGCCTAGTGTAACATGAGGATCAATGGTTTGTGCAGTGAAAATAGCGTTGGAAGTTCTGCTCCTCTTAAAACTGAAGCTCAAGAGCCAGTTGATCAGCTTCCTCCATGCCAATCATCAGAAAATTCTGCGTCTGATACCTCCTCAAATGTTGCAATGGAGAAAACATTTCAGACTCTTGGGGTTCCATTTCCCCAGCTTCCAGATGCAAAGATGCAACTAGATTCACAGCTAGGACAAGGAGGGCTTCATTATGTTCAGTATGATTGTCGTGTTCCAGTCTCACCTTACTACCCAACATACCAAACGCCGATACGCTCACATCATACTCCTTTCCAGTTTAATCAGCCATATCCCGTATATCTAGTACCTTTTAGACACACTCAGCCTCATAGCATTTCAATGCCGTTGAATTCCCTGGATGCTAATACTACCGGCTTTTCTTCAAGCCAGCCCCCATTCCATCTACAGACAGGGCCAATATTTAACACAGAGGTTTTGGGAACTCGAGTTGCTGAAACACAGATGCAAGTTCACAGCAACATTTCTGACCTAACTGGCATACCTTCAGATCATTCTGTACCACTTATACACCCTCTAGAGCCACTGATTGCTCATGAGAAGTTTACATCTGCCTCTATTGCTCCTGTATTGCCTTCTCATCATGAGATGGTAACCAATGGAACAACTTTGCAAAGGGATATTTAAGGGTTTCTTGTGCACACCTGATTTGAAATCAGGATAAGATACTATTCTCTTGTCTAGATGTGTTCAGATTACTATGTGATGCTTGTTGTTGTAGTAGTATGCGAAGATCGTATTCCATGAATCCTCATTGTTTTGGTTGTATCTGCTTGAGCTTGGTGCACCAGCTCAACTTCTTTATTTGTTCATTTGTCTGTTTTTTCATTACTATATGATGAGAGTGAGCCTTGGTTTGAGAAGATACAATATATTGTGCTGTTTGTCTGAAATACTTTTGTTTCTGCATGTACATTCCTTGTCTATAATGAAACAATGCATGTAATTGTTGCTAGTTGCTGCTTGTCTCATCAATGTAGGGTTGCCTGAAGAAGAAAACCAATATTTCTCTGCAGCATGAATTTTTTCCACTGAAAAACTACTGATCTTTGATCTTGGCTGTATATTTTACAGATTTGTCAGGATGCTCCTTCCCCTCAAAGCCGTCCCAAGGTTTCGCATTAATTTTGCTCTTCTTGATACTGTGAATGAAATTGATCCTTTCCCCTTCCTTTGTCTTGGAATCATTTTAATGCTTCTATTCATTTCTTTGCTTGGAATTGTTGCCCTCAGCTTAATATTTTCTGGTTCTATTCCTTGTTCCCATTTCACTAATTCATTTGCCAGTTCTTTCTTTGCTTTTATTGACTCTTGAGGCTTTTGATCCACTTTAAGCTGTTGTTTTTCTCTACTGAGGGACTCAATTTTTAACTGAATTTCTTTTTCACTTGTCTTAACAGCTTCAGCCCAAGCCTGAGCTGCTGCAACCTTCTCATCTGCTATTGCCACAGCCTCATGTGCTTGCCCTTTCAGGTACTCATATTCAAACATGGAGATATTTATCGTTGGCCTATACATTGAAGCTCTGTTTCTAGCAATCTTCTTTGTGAGCAATTCTAGATCATCAAGTGCTTTAGATTCAGATGACTTAACTTCCTGCAAATCCTGCATAGCAAATTGTAAGATTTCCTCCCCAAGTTCTACTCCAGCCTCTGTTCTCTGCATTTCTTCTCTTATGCTTTTAGTTTCTTCACGCATCCTTAAACACTCTTCGTTAGCAGCTCCTGCTTTAGATTTCAGATGTTCATGAGAAAGCAATAGATTTGAAAGAACTAAATTAGTCTTTGCTTTTGCAGCAGATATTGCTTCCATCTTTAAATTTGCACTCAAAAGCTTAGAGTTAAGATTCTGAATCTTCATCTCTGTTTTCTCTTCTTCCTTCTGTATCCTTATCCTTTCATTACTGCATTTGTTCAATTCATCCCTCAAAACATCCATATAAGCCATATACTTACATTCTTCCTCTTTAACTGCAGCTAAAAGCTTCATTGCAACCTCCATCTCATGCATCACAACTTCCAATTCGGATTCAAATCTGCCGAATTTCGGCCTTTTTCGTGTCTCCATAACCTCATTCTGCAACATACTGATATCTGATAACACAAAATCAAGCTTCTCTTGCATACCTTTTGTTCCTTTCATTTGTTGAATCATTTTCAGTATCTTCTTCCGAGTTTCCCCGATTGCAGCCGAGTATTTTGCAGTATCCCTTCTTCTTTGACCTTCAATCTCCTCATGTTCTTTCACAGCTTCAATCTTAGCCAATTCAACCAATACTTGCTCTTCGTTTATCTCCTCAATCTCTCTACTTAGGGCTTCAATTGAACTCAAACAATACTCTGTTTTCGACACTGAAATGTTCGTTTCACTCTCCGCTTTCCTCTTTTCTTCCATTACTCTAACTATATCCATCTTCACCTTACTCAATTCTCGTTTCAATACCTCCATATCCATAACTTTAGGTTTCAATCTCGCTTCAGTTATCGTACAGAAATAAGCAGCAGTTAACTATTTTACCAGTATCTTCCTCTACATTTCCTGATAACCTCCGTTGCTCCCTCGCCGCCGCCATTTTCCATTCTCTTTACCGGCGGCAGAGAACGCGACCGCGGCTGATTAGATTTTGTCTTTGTCGCACCAGGCAGTGAAGAGATTGATCTGCTTCTACCCCGTTACTCCTTCTCAGCCATATGATCTGTAAGACTCAATTCTTCATTTGATAAACCTATTATTTTAATAAGCAAATGTCTATATTACCCCTTATCTGTTATTTAATAGCTGTAAATCAAATAATTAAAGTTATAATTTTTCATTATAAAATTATATTTTATTTTAATTCAAAATTTGTATTTTTTAATATTCAATTTAGTGTATGGATTGGTAATCATAAAGTGTTCGATATGACACATTAATAATATGATAAATTAATAGAATAATAAATCATAACATTAACAATATTAGATTTGATAATTATTATAAAAAAACTCTTACATATTTCAATACAACATATATTCTAATTAAATTTAATAATGATTGAGTGAAATATACGAAATATGTGTAAAATTATAAAAAATAATAATAAATATATTAAGTGTACAATCCTAGATGAAAACGTAAAAAATCGGCAAAGAGCTTAGTTGTATACGATATAATTAAATTAATAAAAATAAATTTTATCCCAAATATTACAGTGAGCTTTTGGTTCTTCCGTCTACGTGGCAAAGGGATCGGTGTAATCAAGAAATGGAAATCAAGGTTACCGTTAGCGTAAATGGCAGATCTTACCGGAGAGAAGGTCTTCAGAGCGCTATGAGTAGTTTCGATTGAGATCGCGAATTTGAAATGGATGTGGAGAGATCGTCGCAGTGCAATTGGGTAGTCAACTTCTTATTGGAAGAGAATTACTTGTTGTCAGCGTTCGAACTACTCCACGAGCTTCTGGACGATGGTCGCGATGATCAGGCTATTCGCCTGAAAGAATTCTTTTCGGATCCCTCTCATTTCCCGCCGGATCAGATCACTCGCCTAAATTCACTTACAGGTTCGCAGTTTTTATGCTTATTCTATCTTGCTGCAGATTGCACTATTTTCTTGAAATTTTACTTTAGGAATTTTAAACAAGGCTGAAATTTCTCCAATTTTCGTGAAATTAAAGGATAAATTACGAAACTTTGCCTACCCCTCTGGAAAATCCATTGTGAGAGTTCATAGTAATGACCTCTATGAACTATTATATAATGATCTGTGATTTCTGTTTTAATGATTGTCTGAAAGGTTTTGATAATTTTTTGCGCACTCCTCAATAAGTTATGTGAATCTTCCCATTAACTCTCTTACATCTCAAAGGATCTATAGAGTTCCTATTTCGATGTTATCATCTTAACATAAGAAAACCTGGCTGAAACGTTAATGGGCCTTTTAAAGGTTCTCGCAAGCAGTTGACATTAACAATTTCAAGGTTATATGGCTTGCATGTATCCAAGTTGCACATGGAGTACCTTGTGTTTCTTGCTATGTCCAAGTTTCACTTGCAGCACACGTATACCTATTCCAGTTCTTCTACTTTTCTTGTGATAGTTGCCGATCCTCAGAGTCTATTTGAGGAAAAAGAATTACTGGAAGAAAAGTTGGCTGTTCGTGAATATGAACTTCGTTTAGCTAAAGAAGACATCCTCAACCTGAAGGCCGAGTTGTTGAGAAAAAATGAGGACGGATTAGATGAATCATCTGGTAACTACTACTCATTTCATATTATTTATGGTACTCGTAGTTTGTTTCTTGTGCGATAGACAGAGTCTTTCCTCTTTTGTAAGTTAGGTTCTCTCTTTTCTCATTGTTTTGTATGTTTATGTATTATTCAGGGAGGGATGATGTTACTTTGAGTGATGTGCCAATACATAGACCAGAAGAGGGAGATAGTTCTCTATTAGATTTGGGCCCTTTGAAGGACAATGAACGATTTGACATTAACTGTGCAGTAAAGGAATATTTGCTTTTAGCTGGGTATCGTTTGACAGCTATGACATTTTATGAGGAGGTATATGCTTGGCAGAGTTACGTAAGGTGTATCCATGTGGTCTGTCATTTTGTATTCTAGTGTGCTCAATTTTAAGATCTTATTCTCTGCTATTTATTTTCTTCATTTTTCTATGTGCCGTGAGTAATAACATATACCATGGAGCATGATCAACCTAGTGTTGAAATGCAAAACAATGTGTAGCCTAATAATTGATTTAGTTGTAGGGTTTTGAAGGTTTCTTCTATACTTTGAAGTGTATAATGATGCTTTCAGTTTTATACTCGACCTAGGTCACTGACCAGAACTTGGATGTTTGGCGAAATTCACCTGCATGTGTACCAGATGCTTTGCGACATTATTATTATCAGTATATTTCATCCACCGGAGAGGCTGCTAAGGTACATAGTGAATATTAATGAAATGCATGGCATCGTGTTGGATGCCATCCCATTTTCGGGTGAACTTTTTATTATTTTCTGATAGTTCCTAGATATCATATTATTATCTGAGTGTTTTGTTTGATGGAGTTATATTATATGCCTTGCTTTGCTAAAACAGATCTAGTTGATTTATTCATTTTAATGATGCAGGAGAAAATAGCAATGCTGCAAGAGAATGAGTCTCTAATGAAAGAAAATGATGGACTGAAGAGTAAAATACAATCCTTGACAAAAAGCAAAGAAATGTCAGATGAGCAAGTCTTGACATTGACAAAATCATTGGATCCACTCCAGAAAGATATTAAGGACAAAGAAAACATGGTGATTTTTCATTCTACATTCTCTTTTGATTCTTCCTTTTATTGGAGTTATAGATGACTCTGTTTATCAGGTTCAAAATTTGAAGAGGACTCTGGAAAGGAAAAGAAAAGAGATAAATGATTTCAGAGCTGAAATAACTTCACTTAAGATGCGTATCGAAGAGTCTCTTTCAGGAAAAAGTGTCATGGCAACAGGCGCTATGCTTGTCCAACAACTTGACGAGGTCCAAAACAGTAATACTGAACTTCAGAATGGTTTTCGTACATCTACTGGAGAAAATTCTGTCGGTGAAGATACTCTAGAGTTGATGATGGGAGATGTAAATTCAGGCGAAGTTAGTGAACTTGAAGATCCACGGACACCTGATAATACACCTTCTGCTCTTGAGCAATTCACTGGTTTGGTAGTTCCAGATACTGGGAACTTGCTAATGAAGGTCCCACAGATTGCAGCTAATGTATCTGATGAAGCAGATGAGGGGCTAACATCTCCCGGTGCAAGTCATTCCATTGGAAAAAATGAAAGTATGTCACCTGCATTTTACTCATCGCCTGTACAATCAAGGAATGCCCACACTGAGCCAGATACTAGAAACATTGTATGATTTTATCTTTTTCAAAGACTTCGATGGTTTTAGGAAAACCCATTGCAGGCTGACCTTCAAATATATCTTTCTTGCAGGGCTTGGAAGCTATTCAGGTTCTTTCAGATGCATTGCCGAAAATTGTACCTTATGTGCTAATAAATCATCGAGAGGTTTGACATTCAACTAATTTTTTGATGCTTCTTTCCATGAGTAAGGCAGCTATTGGTTAGCATACCATTGCACTTGGGATGAATTTCTGAGTTTTTCATTGTAGGAGCTTCTTCCCCTTATCATGTGTGCCATTGAGCAACATCCAGAGAGTGCCACGAGAGACTCCTTGACCCATACTTTATTTAATCTTATCAAACGTCCAGATGAACAACAGAGACGAATTATAATGGATGTAAGAGTCTAAAATTGCAAAACTCTCATTTTATTGTCTTAGATTATGTATTCATGAAATTTTCCACAATCAGGCCTGTGTTAAACTGGCTAAGAA
This sequence comes from Utricularia reniformis, assembly GCA_009725065.1. Taxonomy (NCBI): domain Eukaryota; kingdom Viridiplantae; phylum Streptophyta; class Magnoliopsida; order Lamiales; family Lentibulariaceae; genus Utricularia; species Utricularia reniformis. The sequence continues at coordinate 737,230 of RWGZ01001014.1, forward strand.
AGTAGGAGAACTCAGAACTGAGACAGAACTTCTTCCTCAGTGTTGGGAACAGGTAAGAACCATATAGCTCTCTCTTTCTATGTTCCAGGGAGCGAGATATTTTGCTGAACTCACTTAATTGCGTCTAGATTAATCATATGTATGAGGAAAGAAGGCTGCTTGTTGCTCAATCGTGTGGTGAGCTTGCGCAATATGTTCATCCGGAGATACGTGATTCCCTCATCTTGTCAATTGTGCAACAGCTTATTGAGGATTCAGCTACAGTTGTTCGGGAGGCTGCTGCTCATAATCTAGCTTTATTGCTGACACTTTTCCCAAGCAAGGATAAATATTTAAAGGTCAGCCTCACTAAATATGCTTCAAGGCTATGGAGAAGGTATCACAGTTACCTGCCATGTAAGCTCCGTTATCTAGGAATGGAGCATTTTTTTCGTGTTTTAGTATTTTGGCAGTGTAGGATATAAATTGTTGAAGAAGGATATTAAATGGCATTTATAACTATAAATACTTTGATTACCTTTCTACAGGTTGAGGAGGTGATGTTTCAGCTGGTTTGTGATCCCTCTGGAATAGTTGTTGAAACTGCAATGAAGGATTTAGTTCCTGCTTTAATAAAATGGGGAAACAATTTGGATCATACACTGCATAATTTGCTCACCCATTTGATGCAGTTTTCTCAGGTAGTATTTTACTTATTCGCTTCACCGTTACCCAATCTTGTAGTGTTTGTAATCATCTTACATTATCTGCCTCCAGCATTGCCCCCCTTTGTCAGGAGTTGATGGTTCAGTGGAGTCACATCTTCACGTTCTGACCGAAAGAGAACGTTGGAACATTGATGTTCTGTTGAGACTTCTCGTTGAATTGCTTCCACATTTGCACCAGAGAGCTATTGAAACTTGCCCATTTTCCACTAATTCAGAAACTGAAATAATATTGTTTGATGAACCTTTACTTGAATTGTATGCAAGGTAAGCTTGCGCCTGCTACCTTTTTCTCAATTTTTTTGGCTTCTAAAAGAATACCTGTGGCCTTAGAATGCGGATATTTCACCTTTTTCCTTATTGATTAACGACATTAATTCAGGGGAGATGTCGCCTGGCCTTCCATTGAGTGGTTTCATATTGAGTGCTATCCAACTCTGATTCGATTATCATCTTCATTGCCGCAGAAGGAAGACAGCATAAGAAACCGTGTAGTGAGGGTACTTCAATTTCTTTTTGTTTTCAAGTTCTATGATCACTTTCACTGCTCCAGCATAATGCTTTTATTTTTCCTTCCCAACTGCAGTTTTTGCTGGCCATTGTTGAATATTTTGGGGAACATTATTCAACGCACATCCTGTTACCAGTGTTTCTACTAGCAGTTGGAGAAGATGCTAACATGAAATTCTTCCCTTTCAAGGCACAAAAGAAACTAAGAGGTATCACAAATCTTCTCTGTACTTTATTCACTCTCCGTAACCATTCGGAACTTAATCGACCAGTTTCAAATATAGTTTCTTGTCGCTGTTGTTCAGGTTTGAGACCTCAATCCGTAATTTCTCAGAGGCTCTCTACAATGGCTGTCCTACCACTTCTCCTTGCTGGCATACTTGGACACCCGACAAAGCGTGATCGCCTGATAGAGTACCTAAAGATCATCCTGATTCAACATTCCGGACAAGATCAAGCAAAACGTGATGTCTTAAACGCCATTCGATTCATTTAGTATGAATCGAGCCCTTTACGTAACGTTGATCCTTATTCATTTTTCGATGTACTGATTCAATCCCCTTATCCCACAGTACCTTTGAAGAAAACCAAGCACTAGTATTCAGCATCTTATGGGAAATGGTTGCCAGTTCTAATGTAAATCTCAAAGTTACAGCTGCAGATCTTCTGAAAGTCATTGTAAGCCAATTCTCTTCCTTCATGTACAATAATGACAATTCATATTCTTTCTGTAGGTTCCATTTACTGATGAAAAATCAGCATCAGCTCATGTCTTACCTGCTCTCGTAACTCTCGGCTCCGATCCGAACCATATCATTAAATACGCAAGTATAGATGCATTTGGCTCTGTGGCACAGCAGTTCAAGAATACAATGGTATCAAAACCTCATCACATCCTTGTCACATTTATTCAGAAGCATTAACTTTACCTTATTTGCAGATCGTCGACAAAATACGTATTCAGATGGATGCTTTTCTAGAAGACGGCTCTCACGAAGCTACCATAGCTGTTATCCGCGCATTGCTCGTAGCCGTACCACATACAACGGATGCACTGCGGGATTATATCCTTCACCATGTCCATTTTTTCATTTACATTCAATTCAACACATTACTCTTTGTAGCTTTATTTTACTTCTTTTTTCCTTAACATTGTTACATCTTCTGTCCAAGATTTTCAAGCTGACTGCATCTTCAACCCCTTCAAGCGACGTACAACGCCGCGAAAGAAGCAATGCTTTTTGCGAATCAATTCGTGCTTTGGATGCAACAGGTATTTTTCCATCTTTCACCCTTTCTTCTTCGTTTATTCTCAGGCATAAACTTTTATTCACGGGTGAGATTGCCAATTTTGGTCCGTAAAGTTTTGTAATCGTTGTTATTCTGATCCCCGAAGTATGAAAATGGCAAAATCGATCCTTATTTTCTAACTTTTTGCAAAATCAGTTATCAAACTTTAGTGTATATAACATAAATATTTCGATCAAAATCAAATTTTGGGATCGGTTTTGTCACTTTGAATATCCAAGTTACCAAATGTTACAAGTTTTGAGAACTATATTTGCGAAAACATTAAAGTTTGTAAACTAAATATGACTTTACAAATCATAGGGATAAAATTAGCCAATAGTGCGATAATATGACGTCATTTTCTCTTTATTTGCAGATCTTTCTTCTACAAGCGTGAAGGATTTCCTTATTCCTGCAATTCAAAATCTACTTAAAGACAGTGATGCACTTGATCCTGCTCACAAAGAAGCATTAGAAATCATACTCAGGGAAAGATCAGGTGCAACTCTTGATTCATTCAGCAAAGTGATGGGCACACATCTCGGCCTTGCCTCTGTCAGCAACTTCTTCGGCGAAACCGGGCTTCTCGGGAAGAAGGAAACTTCCGATCCCATTGCTTCCTCGGATGATAATAAGTCTCCTAGAAATGTCCCAACTCCGGTCGAAGAAACGAGGTTCAGACGCATAATGAGAGGTGGCTTCACTGATATGCTCCGTGGCCGGAGCGATCAGTGACTACACTTACACGATCATTTTTTTCAAATAATACAAGTTTTGAATCGGGCTTGATCCATTATAACTTGTAAGTGGAAATGTTTTCGCATTTTTATCTTATCATTCAAGGGATAAGATATGCTAAAATGAACTTCGTAGTTCGTTAATTTGATAATTTTGGTTCAACATTTTATAAAGAGTACATTATGCTTTCTAATATTTGATAAAATTAANACATGAAATTCTTCCCTTTCAAGGCACAAAAGAAACTAAGAGGTATCACAAATCTTCTCTGTACTTTATTCACTCTCCGTAACCATTCGGAACTTAATCGACCAGTTTCAAATATAGTTTCTTGTCGCTGTTGTTCAGGTTTGAGACCTCAATCCGTAATTTCTCAGAGGCTCTCTACAATGGCTGTCCTACCACTTCTCCTTGCTGGCATACTTGGACACCCGACAAAGCGTGATCGCCTGATAGAGTACCTAAAGATCATCCTGATTCAACATTCCGGACAAGATCAAGCAAAACGTGATGTCTTAAACGCCATTCGATTCATTTAGTATGAATCGAGCCCTTTACGTAACGTTGATCCTTATTCATTTTTCGATGTACTGATTCAATCCCCTTATCCCACAGTACCTTTGAAGAAAACCAAGCACTAGTATTCAGCATCTTATGGGAAATGGTTGCCAGTTCTAATGTAAATCTCAAAGTTACAGCTGCAGATCTTCTGAAAGTCATTGTAAGCCAATTCTCTTCCTTACTTCATGTACAATAATGACAATTCATATTCTTTCTATAGGTTCCATTTACTGATGAAAAATCAGCATCAGCTCATGTCTTACCTGCTCTCGTAACTCTCGGCTCCGATCCGAACCATATCATTAAATACGCAAGTATAGATGCATTTGGCTCTGTGGCACAGCAGTTCAAGAATACAATGGTATCAAAACCTCATCACATCCTTGTCACATTTATTCAGAAGCATTAACTTTACCTTATTTGCAGATCGTCGACAAAATACGTATTCAGATGGATGCTTTTCTAGAAGACGGCTCTCACGAAGCTACCATAGCTGTTATCCGCGCATTGCTCGTAGCCGTACCACATACAACGGATGCACTGCGGGATTATATCCTTCACCATGTCCATTTTTTCATTTACATTCAATTCAACACATTACTCTTTGTAGCTTTATTTTACTTCTTTTTTCCTTAACATTGTTACATCTTCTGTCCAAGATTTTCAAGCTGACTGCATCTTCAACCCCTTCAAGCGACGTACAACGCCGCGAAAGAAGCAATGCTTTTTGCGAATCAATTCGTGCTTTGGATGCAACAGGTATTTTTCCATCTTCCACCCTTTCTTCTTCGTTTATTCTCAAGCATAAACTTTTATTCACGGGTGAGATTGCCAATTTTGGTCCGTAAAGTTTTGTAATCGTGGTTATTCTGATCCCCGAAGTATGAAAATGGCAAAATCGATCCCTATTTTCTAACTTTTTGCAAAATCAGTTATCAAACTTTAGTTATATAACATAAATATTTCGATCAAAATCAAATTTTGGGATCGGTTTTGTCACTTTGAATATCCGAGTTACCAAATGTTACAAGTTTTGAGAACTATATTTGCGAAAACATTAAAGTTTGTAAACTAAATATGACGTTACAAATCATGGGGATAAAATTAGCCAATAGTGCGATAATATGACGTCATTTTCTCTTTATTTGCAGATCTTTCTTCTACAAGCGTGAAGGATTTCCTTATTCCTGCAATTCAAAATCTACTTAAAGACAGTGATGCACTTGATCCTGCTCACAAAGAAGCATTAGAAATCATACTCAGGGAAAGATCAGGTGCAACTCTTGATTCATTCAGCAAAGTGATGGGCACACATCTCGGCCTTGCCTCTGTCAGCAACTTCTTCGGCGAAACCGGGCTTCTCGGTAAGAAGGAAACTTCCGATCCCATTGCTTCCTCGGATGATAATAAGTCTCCTAGAAATGTCCCAACTCCGGTCGAAGAAACGAGGTTCAGACGCATAATGAGAGGTGGCTTCACTGATATGCTCCGTGGCCGGAGCGATCAGTGACTACACTTACACGATCATTTTTTTCAAATAATACAAGTTTTGAATCGGGCTTGATCCATTATAACTTGTAAGTGGAAATGTTTTCGCATTTTTATCTTATCATTCAAGGGATAAGATATGCTAAAATGAACTTCGTAGTTCGTTAATTTGATAATTTTGGTTCAACATTTTATAAAGAGTACATTATGCTTTCTAATATTTGATAAAATTAATCCTAAAACATCAATGAATGTTATATAGTTGGTCAAAAATAATATTGTTAAAATTGATATTCAATTTATATTTTAAATAATTGTGAGTGGAGCTGAGCCGAGCCGAGCCAAGCCAGACCCACTTTTGTAATTACAATAGAAACTAAAACCAGACGCCTTGCCCACAGAAAGCTGTCTTCCTAAATCCGGAAACCACCAAACCGCACTTGGTTTTCCTACAAACCGGGAGGGGTCACCTCCTCGGGTCCCACTATCTGTCAATCCAATAATTATTATTTTAAACAAAACTCAAAAATGTGGGGATATTATCGTTTACCTTTATTATTATTAAAAAATTAATTATATTAAAATTATGAGGTATAATCTGTTAGGATGGTGGTAAATTTACAAAAGTATATAATAAAAATTGTATTTTTATATTCGGTTAAATATTATAACTATTTTAACAATTTCTAAAATCATAATTTAAATTTTATTTTATATACATTTAAAAAAGAAGCAATTTTAATTGTGCACAAACTTAACATATATGTATATATATGTGAACCTATCGCCGGTTCTGTAAAAGAAATATGCGGCTGAGTTGCAATGGCTGCCGAGTTCTTCGCAAGGGTTGCAGCGATGATTGCAATATTAAGCAATGTTTGGAGTCAATAAGAGACCCCGATGCTCAGGCCAACGCCACCGTCTTCCTCGCCAAATTCTACGGCCGCACCGGACTTGTGAACCTTATTAACGCCGGGAAGCCTCGTCTCCGCCCAGGTCCGCCGTTTTTTTCAATAAATAAAGAGTTTACGCTTTGTGATTTTAATTTACTTCTCTATTCCACAGCAATATTCAGGTCTCTGTTGTACGAAGCCTGTGGGAGGATTGTCAATCCGATTTACGGGTCAGTGGGTTTACTCGAGTCGGGTAACTGGAACCTTTGTCAGGATGCGGTTGACGCCGTTCTTAGAGGAGCTCCGATAACTAACATACCTTCCGGTGCTGTGGAGGTGCCGCTGTTGAAGTCTTCGGGTTCGGATCCGGTACGATCTCGATGCCAATTCAAGAGATCTGGAAGTGGAGCGCGTGGTAAACGTCAACGGGAATCGGTTCCGTTCCAGGAAAAAGACGGCCGGTCGCCTAGCCTTGGGTCTTCTCTGAGCCATCAATCCACGGCGGAGACTAGTGTAGAGAGACAGAGTCCTTGCCAGAGTTCGTCTAGTCAGGCAGTTGAATCCGGTGAAGAGAAAGATAACGGAGTAATTGGGTTAAACCTCACTCTGGGATTGCCCCCGTTCTAGCAAAGATATAGCTGTTAACGGCGGCTATGCCGACGGCCTGTGTCAAATGAAGTTCCACCCCCACCTTCATCCTCCCGCTTCCTGATTCGCTTCTTCGTGACATTTCCCTGTAATAAATTACAAAAAAATGTTTTTATCTAAATTTTATGAGAAAATTACCCTTCAATTATTAAATTTTGACAAATTTGACATTACAAATGGGTAATCTTTTGCCCACGGTCCCCCAATTTATGCACAATTAAATTTTATATAATTTTTCAAAGAGATCTTATTTATGTACTTTGTCAAATGTTTTCAATTTACGGAAAATCGATGCTATAATGTCAGGGGTAAAAACAAACGATATTGATAACTTTAGGTGTTATTTTTGCAATTTCGTAAGTTGAAGAACATGTCATTTACACAGCTTGTAAGTTGAGGAGCTAATTATGCAATTTTCTCCATTACAAATATAACAATATCTTCAATTTTAAAATTTTAACAAATTTGATCTTATTAATTTATAAAATTAGGTAAATCAAATTCTAGAATCTTGAATTTTGTAGAGTATATGAAGTCTCAGAAATTTAAATCAATTAATCATACATATTAATCTTTGAATATTAATTTTATCATCTTTATACTACTTTGAATATCATAATTACGACAATCATAAAATTATAATAACTAAAATGATCAAAATAATGAAATTATGTAGACGAAATTTGAGACTCACAAAAATTTATTGTAGATTTGAGGTCGAGTCTGAGCACTCAATGGGCTGATGCTACCCAAGCTAAGTTAAGACCGAAAGAATAGAGGTCGGATGATAGTCTAATTTACGATGTTTTAGATTCAAAACATGTTTCAAGCTTAGCTTGAGCTTCAACAAGAGGCTCTTCCCCCTCTTGCCTTGAAGTTAGAGGAGTGTTCTTTTGGTTTCGAGCACAAAGTTGGACAATCTATGCGTTTCCAAAAAACTTCTTCGCAACACCCTGCAATCCGAAGAACCACTAAAATAATCGATATCAATCTTCAACACGAATAACAACGAAAAATGGATTCTTTTGGCAAAAGCAAGTTTCATTGAGAAAAGTATGATGATACAAAAGAAGCTAAAAAGTTCAATAACCATATAAAATCAAGAGAAATGGATCAAGGAACAATCTCTAGGGCACCCGAATCACAGAAGAACAAAAGAAAACTCATACAGATGCATTATCTTCAGGGTGCAACATGCTGTAATCATTCTTCATTTGCTCCAAAACAGAATCATTTGTGCTGAAAGAGNGCTACTCTTTGGCTTCTAGCGGCTCACATCTATTGCCAAGCCACGCTACTGGCCAGTCTGTCGCGGGTTTTTGTCGCGTATGACGCATGAGGATGGCTCGAAGTAGCGCCTACAAAAAACGAACCGATCGGTCTGGGCGTATGTGGGGAGCTGGGCCCCACGGCTCGGGACCGATCGCTAACTGTGACTGATCGGGTCAAGCGATACAAACAGGCCCTCTGCTGACCTGGCCTCCAAGTTCGGCTCACTTGCCTGGGCCGCCATGGCCCAGGCCGGCCCTGACGCTGTTCGGGGTATCGGGTTCCGATGATCTCATCACTAGCCCCTCGGACTCCGTGGCCACCTTGGTGGTGACCGGGGTTCGATCAATAATCGAGATCATTTCCGCCATCGTGCCAGATCACAACTTCAGAAACTCGTACCCGAACCGATCGTAATGGCGTCCCCGTGGACCGATCCAGCACTTAGAGATTTCCTGAAGTAAATTTTTGAATTTGAAATCCAGAATAGTAGAATGGCAAGGGCGTAATTTTAAGCTCTGCAACATCCAACGCCTTTTCATATTCCAAAGGGGGGCAGACTGTCAGACTGCAGCCGCCTGTAGAGATGACGTGTCATCCTGTGATTGGGCAGTACGCGATATAAAAGTCAGGATTTTTCCTTTATGCAGCCATTATCACCATCCGCAATCAACTGCCCAGACTTTGAAATCTCCGGCGATTCTCGCTCAAAACGCTGCTCATCTCCATATTTCTTTCCAATCTCCAAGGTAATCCTCCATGGCACCCCGTAGGTCTAGATATCCCGACATTAACTCCATGGACCTTGAGGCTTTTAGGACTAAATTTTTCATTCCATTCCATTACCCCATCTGGAGGAGGAAGGAAGACGTTCCGTGCTTCCTTCCCGCTGAGATGAACGTTCCGGCTAGCGCCATTCATGTTAGTTACGCTTCCCTCAGATCGGGCCTGCGATTTCCTCTGCACCCTTTCGTCGCAGCCGTTCTTAGGGAAATCCACTGCCCGACTTTTGCTCTTTTCCCGGGCAGTTATGTGTATATTGTCGCCTTCATTTTTTATTGCCATAAACAGAGGGTAGAACCAACCCTCAGGCATTTTTTCAATCTGTTCGTGGTAGGGTCCCGTGTGGGCCGAAGGTTGTTAGGGGGTCGCAAGCTATATTACATAGCTACCCGAACGAAGGATTGTGTTATCGTTGACAAGGTAGATTCCCTACATGAATGGGAATCTTGCTATGTCTGGATAGACATCCCGAGGGAGGACTTGCTGAAAGTTACCTTCTTAACAACGCACCCGAACATTGGGAAGTTGGACCGAACCCGGTTCAATCCTTCCCACCCCGATATTGCCGATACTTTGGCAATGCTTCCTCCTCCCGAACGGCGTCTGAAGAGAATTGACATCCTTCGGGAGAACAAGCTAACAGAGATCGGGGTAGCAGGAAGGAAAGGGGCCCCTGCCCCGAAGGGTTTTTCCTCCAGCTCTGACTCGTCTGAGTCAGAAGACTCGGGTACGACTTGGCCCTTTCCAATTCATACTTCCTGATCCTCATTATTTTCTTTTTGTAGATTCTACTGACACCATGTCTGCGAACCGATTAGCTGCTGTGGCTGCTGCGTCAAAAGCCAAAAGGGAGGCCCATATGCAGGCCACAAAGTCCAAACCTCGCGTGGCAATCGGGCCATCAAGGTCGTCAGGAAGTTCCAGCAGCCACGTACCCGAGCCCCGATCCATGGATGAGGTGGACGAGGTTATATCTAAGAGGATACGATCCTTAGGCCTTCCTGCCATGTATAGGATCGGGAATAATTCCCCCCTGGATCTTAACGTCGTGCGGTTATTGCTGCAGGGGTCGATTCAGGTGGAGGATGTCCGCCCCTCGTCCAGTTTAGGGGATAGGGCGCAGAGACCATCGGCTTCTGCGTCAACAAGCAAGCGGGGCCCCGAAGAAGAGGCCCCGAAGCAGTACAAAAGGCTGCGGTCAACTGTCAGCAGGCCCGCAGCCCCGATCCCCACAAAAGGGGTCACCATCGGAGATAAACCGGCTCCGTCCTCGTCCGATCCAGAGGCCATTCGCGGGGCGATCCAGGAGATGGTGACCTCTGTCTTCAAGGCCCGGGGACCAAAGAGGGTTCCCCCATCATGGAAGGATGCCATGCTTGAGGAATACCGGCTTTTGGGAAAGAAAAACCCGCCCGGTATTGATGGCTCCATCCCCAGCTTGGTGTCCGCCTATCTGGAATCCCAAGCTGTGGTAAGTTGATTTTATCTTAAGTCCATGATCGGGTACATGTTTTAATCCCGCTCGGTTGTTGCAGTCTCATAGAAGGGCCCTTGATCTGGCCTCTGCCGTCCAACTCAGCCGAAGCGCCTCTTCGGCCACTGAAGAGTTGGAGAGCCAACTTGCCCTAGCTCGACGGCAAGTTGAGATCAAGCAAAAAGACCTGGAGGCGGTCCGAGCCGATCGGGACCGTTTGAACGGGGAGCTGCTTGGAGCGGGCACAGAGTTGTCCTTGGCTGCCTCAAAGGCGGGGGAGGCCCAAGCAGCAGCAAACTCCGCCACGGCCCGAGTTTTGGAGCTGGAGCGTCAGATACAAGAGCTGTCTGACGAGAGCAACAGGCTCCTTCTGCAATCCCAAGATGAGAAGACGGCCCTGAAAGAAGAGCGGGAAGCGCTCAAAGAAGATCTGGCCAGAGTCCAAGGGTCAACGGAAAGCGCGGTTCGGGAAGCCCTATTGGGTTTTGCCCGATCGCCATTGATGTTTGCTCTAGCGGCAAATGTCTTTGGGCCGAACGTCTCCCAATACATGGACAACATGAAAGACCAAATAGTTAATAAGTTTGGTCTGGATCCCGAAGACGAACGTTGGGAGACACTTGACCCGCTGACCAAGGACGGCAACTTCTGTGAGATCCCCGAACTGGACGAACCCCCGCTAGAGACAGATCCCAACTATCCACTTTTTGATCTGATGGAGAGATCGGTCAACGAGATAGTTGAAGAAAGGGGGAAAAAGCTGGAGGATCTCAAGGCCTGGATTGCAGATAAGTCCGATGGAGCAGACAAGGAAGAAGGACAGATAGATTAGGACATAACTTCCTGTTCTTCCTTGTTGTTTTTGTAAACTCCAGCTCTCATAATAAGAATATTTCCTTTGTCCCATTTCACTTGTAAATTTCACTTTGCGCACAGTTTTTCTTCTTCCATAAAATTTACTGAAATAACTCCAAGTGTAAGGTCGGGGCTTAAGCAAAGTGTGGCCCGAACGGTCTTTGCCAAATAACTTTGAACCTCACCCAGTTTATTAAGCTAGGAAAGCCCCGACAATACCGTAAGATCCCACTTGAGTCCGTCCAATGGAATGCCGAGATTCTGGCGCAGTGCCATGGTTCTTCATGAGTCCCGTGGCATGTTCTTAGCCAAAGCCCCGGTTCTTAAGATAGTCCCAAGACGGGCTCTGGCTCGCACTTAACCGGTTAATTCTGTCCTGGTTTCTAGCTGTGGATTAAGTTTAATGAAGCAAGGGCTATCTCTAAGTGATGAGTGCCGTTTGGCCAAGGAAATTGAGTTCGTAGTGAGTTCTGGGAGTATACGATTCATCAAAGCACTCGGCAAGCGTGGAAGCAACTGACTTGTCAGAGCGGTCACACAACTTGGGAGCCTTGGGGATGATCGCTACAGTCACCAGTCCAAACTCGTCCAGAAAGTCCAACTCCAAGATCGGTCCCTCATAGTTAGAAATACTTTGTATTGCATTCATTTGTAAACTTATTCAAGCTTATGAAACGTTTTAAAGTTCAGAATTACCATATAAGTCAAGCGCTTTATATGAAATAACGCCTTAAGTTCAGTACATTCCAGGTTCGGGGGATCTCATCACCATCTAAATCTTCGAGCTTATAAGCCCCAGCACCCAGGTTCTTCTTGACCCGATAGGGTCCCTCCCAATTTCTGTCCAGCTTCCCCACATTTCTCTGAACCCTTACGTTCCTGAGAACGAGGTCGCCTTCTGAGAATTCCCTGGGCACAATTCGTTTGTTGTGAGCCCGCTCCATTGTTCTTTGATAAGCACACATGCGTGCATAAATGGCGTTTCTCTTCTCTTCAATCATCTCCAAATCCAGAGATCTTCGCTCATTATTCAAATGCTCATCATACTGGGTTATCCGAGGGGATCTTATGGCCACCTCCACTGGACTGACCGCTTCAGTTCCATACACCAAAGAAAATGGAGATTCCTGGGTCGTTGAGCGGGGTGTGGTGCGGTAAGCCCATAATACCTCGTAGACATGATCGGGCCAATTCCCCCCTAAATCCTCCAACTTGGTTTTCAACCCCTTCAGGATAACTTTGTTGGAGACCTCAGTGAGACCGTTGGTCTGGGGGTGGGCCACCGATGAGAAATGTTGAGCGATACCCAGTTTAATGCAAAGATCCCGAACGGCTTTACCGCGGAATTGAAGTCCATTGTCCGATACAAAAGCTCGAGGTACCCCGAAACGGCTTATGATGTTCCTCCATAGGAAGTGCTTCACCACCTTTTCAGAAATGGTAGCAACCGCTTCGGCCTCGATCCACTTTGTGTAGTACTCTACTGCCACTATGCAAAACTTGCGCTGCTGGACCGATCGGGGGAACGGTCCCAAGATATCAATTCCCCACCTGTCAAATGGACATGGGAGTGGGGTCATCGATAAAGGTGCCCCTGGCAATTGAGGGACTGGAGAATGATGTTGACAAACAGCGCAGCGTCTTGTGTACTTCTTTGCATCCTCAAGGAGCGTTTGCCAGAAATAACCGGCTCTAATGACACGATGATATAGCGATCGGTCCCCAGAATGTATCCCGCACATCCCCTCATGAACATAAATCATGACGGCCTCAGCCTCTAAAGGGGATAAGCATCGCAGGAGCGGTCCCTCAAAGCTTTTCTTGAATAGGTGCCCGTCATTCAGCACATATCGCGTCGCCCGGGTTTCAATTTTCCTGGCCTCTGATGCGTTTTCCGGTAGATGGCCGTTGGTCAGATACTTGACAAAAGGGGTCATCCACGTGGTATCTTCTGGGGAGTCAACGGCGTTAATCTTTAAGTCTTGGAGTTCATGGCATAAAGCTCCCACCTCCTCAAACGACTGTTCGGTCACAGAAATTTCGACCGAAGGTCGATCCTGAATATGGACCGATACTGTGCCTGGTCCAACGTCTGGTAAGCCTGCAGCCAATCTGGCTAACGCATCGGCCACCTTGTTTTGTTCTCTAGGCACGTGGTCAAGTGAGAACTCACGGAACTTCTTTGCCATCTCCAAGACCTTCGCATGATATAGCTTCATGGTTGGCTCATGTGTTTCGAATCGTCCTGCGAATTGCTCCACCACCAACTTGGAGTCCGAGAACATTCGCACTTTAGCAACTCCCATCTTTTGAGCTAAGGTCATCCCCGACAAAACGGCCTCGTATTCCACCACGTTATTCGTTCCAGAAAACAAGAACTTGACCGCGGAATGGATAACGTCGCCTTGAAGTGTAGTAAGGGTGATGCCCGCTCCCTTTCCCCCGAAGGTTGATCCATCAACATAAATGACCCACCGGTCGTCCTCTTGGTTCAGAAATATGAGCGATCGGGTCATCTCGACCACGAAATCCGCGAGGACTTGAGCTTTGATCGCCCTTCGGGGAACGAATTCCAGATACATGGAGCTGATCTTGATCTTCCACTTGGCCAACCTCTCATTAGAATCCGCCTGACTCAAAACAGCCTTCAAAGGCTGATCAGTATACACATAAACCTTGCGGCCTTCGAAATAATGCTTAAGCTTAGATATAGCTTTCTGCAAGGCCAACATGAATTTCTCCAAGGTTGTGTATCTGGTTTCGGCTGGTACCAGGGAATGGCTAACGTAGTAAACGGGCCGATGAATATCATCCCCAATGGTCACCAGGGCTGCGCTGACTGCGGCTTCTGACACGGCCAAATACAACCCCAAGGGTTCGTGGCACGTCGGGCTCACCATGACAGGAGGAGTGCTCAAATAAGTCTTCAAGTCGGAAAATGCCCGATCGCACTCCTCGGTCCAGCCAAGATGGCTAGCTTTTCTCAATGTCCTGAAAAAAGGTAGAGCCCGGTCCGTGGACCTAGAAATAAACCTGCTCAGCGCCGCCAATCGGCCAGTCAGCCTTTGAAATTCTCGCTTGTTTCTCGGAGGTTGCATATCAATAATAGCCTGGACTTTCTCCGGATTAACCTCGATGCCTTTCTCAGAAACGTAATATCCAAGGAATTTGCCACTTCGAATCCCGAAGCAACACTTGTTTGGATTTAGTTTGAGTTTATATTTACGGCATACTTCGAAACAGCGAGACAAGTAAGGAATATGATCTTCATCATTCATGGACTTGACAATCATATCATCAACATACACTTCCATAATATGGCCTATCAACTCCCTAAAGATCTTGTTGACCAGCCTTTGGTATGTTGCTCCGGCGTTCTTTAAGCCAAAAGGCATAACTTCGTAGCAGTAAACGCCGTCTTCTGTCATGAATGATGACTTCTTTTGATCTTCCTTAGCAAGGAAGATCTGATGGTACCCGGAGTAAGCGTCCATGGTACTCATCATGGTGCTGCCCGCCACAGCATCCACCAATCGGTCAATATGCGGCAGTGGGAAAGGGTCCGACCCACAGCTCTTGTTGACGTCGGTAAAATCCACGCACATCCTCCACTTCCCATCTGCCTTGGAGACCACCACCGGGTTTGCAACCCACTCAGTGTAGTGAATCTCCCTGATGAAACCCGACCGCAACAACCTGTTCACCTCTACCCGGATGATCTCAATCTTCTCAGGAGAATAGCGTCTCCTCTTTTGCCTTATAGGCTTGGTTCCAGGTTCGGTGTTGATCCGATGCTCACTTTCGGATCGGTCAATTCCCGGAACATCGTCCGGGGTCCAAGCGAAGATGTCCACATTGCTTCTCAGCAAGCGGACTAGCTCTTCTTCGAAGGTCGGGGCCAGATGTGCCCCGATGCGAGTAGTCTTTGTTGAGTCATCCTCAACCAAGTTGATAAGCTCGAACTCGACGGGTTCCATAGCTTGCATCAGGTGCGGGGGCTCCTCGAGCAAATCCACCCGAGCTCTCTTGATGGGTGCCAAGGTTCGGCACGAGCTCATGTAGCACTGTCTTGCTACTTTATGGTTCCCCTTAACAGAAATCACTCCATGAGTGGAGGGGAACTTGAGCATCATATGGTACGTGGAAGGGACCGCCTCAAACTTACTGAGGCCGGTCCGTCCAATGATGGCGTTGTAAGCCAGATCGACTTCAACGACTATGAACTCTAAGGTCTCCGATCGGTCCCTGCCCGATTCTCCTAGCGTGAGGGGGAAAAGTATTTTCCCGCATGGAATAACACTCCTCTGGTCGAATGACCAGAGGGTGATGTTGGCAATCGGGAGATCGTGGGCAGCGGCTCCTAGCATCTCCGCCACTTCACGCTTTATCAAGTTGCATGAAGCCCCGGTATCAACCAGAATCCTGTGAACCCGCCGATCTGCTATGATTCCAGTGATGATCAAAGGATCATCACATGGGTCGGAGACCCCTTCCCGGTCAGCTGCTGTAAAAGTAATATCTCCCCCAAAGGTGGAGGACCGCTCAGCCGACTCAAATTTCACTAGGGCTACATATTCGGAGCTCTCGGGGAACTCCTCACGCGCTGCCCTTTTTCGGTCCCTGACCGATTCGTTAATTTATATTCCGCCGGAGATAACATAGATGTCTCCGGCGGCCTCCCTAGGCACCTCCTGATTAGGGGGAGGTTGGGTGCCCGTTTCGGCAGGTGGGGGAGCTGGCTGCTCCCTCCTATCTCCCTCATTTGGCGGGGCCCTGCCGCCTCGGCCCCGCCATCTTCTTTTGCGGCCCTGGCTCCGGTGCTCCTGACCGGGCTGGCCCCTCTCCTGCTCGGGTTGGGGAGATCTTCGGTCTCCCGCCCGATCATTATAATGCCGGGGCTGACCCCGATTATCCCTCCCTCTCGGCCTGTGACGATCGTCACCCTGATGGCCCGCTCGAGCTGAGTGAGCCCGCTTGCCCTTTCGCTCATCGCGTTCGGGCCTTTCCTTGTTCATTGCCGCTACTGTCTCTCGCAGTAGCGGACATTTCAAAGTTGGGTGATCGCGGTTGTGATGCAGCTCGCAATACACCCGATTGTCCTCCTTCTTTGGAGGAGCGACCTTTTCAGCTACAGCCGCCACTTCCCGCGGCTGCTTCTTAGGGTAAGATACCCTATGGTCGCATGCGGGATCAGAATTCCCGCCAGGCTTTCGATATCCCGCTCCCAGCGCTTCATCCACCTTGATGTACTTGTTGATTTTCTGAAGAAGCTTTCCCAAGGTGGATGGTGGGCTCTTTACAAGGCTGGCCGAAAGGCCGCAAGGTCCTAAGACCTGTTGCAGGATATCGATTTTGTCACGGAGCTCCAACTTAATACCCCGGGCAGTTCTATTGAACTTCTCCATAAACGAGCGGAGACTCATTTTAGCCGGGATATACTTCATGTCATATAGTTCCTGCCTGCTGCGAGGCGGTCCTACGTTTGGAGCGAATTGTTCCGAGAAAGCCATGATGAATCCGCCATACGAGTGTATGGATCGGGCCTGCAAGTTCTTAAACCAGGTTCGGGCATCGCCCTGCAACCCCGCCGCGAAGATGCGGCACTTCAGTAAATCAGAGGCCCGAACGGTCCCCATCCTCAGCTCAAAATCAGCGACGTGATCAATTGGATCACCGTCGCCTCGGAATACAGGTAACCCCTCGGGGTTACGGTAGTAACGATCGAGGACTGCCGCCCAGATTTCTTCAGAGAACGGGAGCATCAGATCTCCCAATGCGGCGGATACGCCTCCCGATTATTGGGATGACGCCTGGGCCATTTGTAGATTGTGCCACCAGTCGTCATCCTTATTTTGCTTGATCTGGGCACCCATGGCCCGATCGAAAAGTCCTGGATTGCGCTCCAGATCAGGATCGCAATCCCTGTGCGTTCGCAGGGCCTCCAACTCCCTGGTAAGCTCGTCGATGCGTCTCTGCATCTGTTCCTGGCTCGTCCCAGGGACGGGAGTTGGAGTTCTAACCGGAGGAGGCGGAGTGGATTGGTATCTCGGCCTCCTCATTGTTATCCCATGCCTGATAATCTCCTCTTCATCGGAGCTTGGCGCTTCAGGGTCGCTCTCGTACCCTCGGTTGGCTGGAACAGGGCTTGTAATAGCCTGTGGTTCTGTTCCACTACTCTCCGACGTAACTTCCAGAATAACTTTCCTAACAACAGCCTCCAGGTCCTGCAAGGAGAACGTTGAAGCTGGAACACTGCTGGGAAGTGTGTCACTATCGTTCGTCGAAGTCCCAGTTGCCATGCATCTGATTATTCTATCTCGGGTAAAGACCTCAAATGGGAATTAAAACTCGATCCCCACGGACGGCGCCAAACTGTTGTGGTTTGAAAACCGGGGGTGTCAACAGTCGATCGGTTCNTTAAAAAATTACTAGATGACGAAATAGTTTAAAAAATTATTGGATTGAATTAATGAATTTCACACCCTATGCATTACAAATTAAATACTTAAACTTGATATTATTGTCAATTTTGATTCTTATATGCAAAATTACCCCTAAAATTATAAATATATTTTGTTTCATTTACTCCACACCTTAGTTAATTTATAGGGAAAAAAACTTAAGGAATTTGATTGTTCCTGTTTTTCCTCTATGCGGCATCGACTCATCCGACCGACTCGATGCGACTCGACTCGACTCAACACGACTCCACAAGAGTATAAGAGTCACATTTTCGATTCGACTCGAATTATTAAATAAAAGCAAAATTAAAAAAAGTAATTGTTAGAATTTGTAGAAAGTTGCATAAAGTCAAGTTTAAAACTACAAATATTTATTAATTCATTATATAAAAAGATTTAACTTATAAAAAATGAATATCGTTCTTCAATTCTATCATCTCCACAAAAACAACCACTTTTTAGTCCATAATCGTTTGCACGAAAAATTCTAACAATTAGATCGATAACATTAAAAAGTCGTGAAATAAAATAAGATACGTTTCCGATGAATAAAAAAATCAAAATAAGGAAAAAATCAAAACGACATCATTTTGTGTCAAATGTCAAAAGTCGGAACGAGTCGAAGAGTATGACTCAACACGAGAAAATAAGAAAAATTGAAGAGCATTTTTTCCTCAACCTGCCAAGACCTAGACAGGTAGGCTTGGTAACAGGCCCTGTCTACGTTGAAACATATATGCATTTGGAAGCTTGAATATATGAACAAAAATGGTAAAAGAGAGGTTCTTTTACAACACTTAGTTTTTTCAATATTCATATCAAACCAACAACACAACTCAGCTGTAATCTATTTTCCAGCGCTTTCAAGTGATGCCCAAGTAACATACACCTGCAACCAAATACATTGATAAAAAAAACTTCAAAATTTCACCCAAAATCAAGATTATTGCTTTTAATTGTCTTTTACGATGTTATTATATGAAATTAACTCGATTCTAAAAATCTAATATGGTATCGGGAGTGGGTTCGGAAAATCATAAATGACCTTGCTAGAGGTTAGTCAACCTTAATGAAATTAACCAGTTGATGATAGGTCAAATCCAACTTGTGAGGTGGTTGAACTTGAAGAGACTATATTAAGATTTGATAATAAATATCTCACGATCTGATTTATAAGAAGGATTATGAACCATTGTAATTGACATATTCATGTCTTTTACGGTATGATTCCTTCTTTCTTATATAGTATACCCGAACCCACTCCCCATATGAAATTAACTCAACAACTATATAAATCTAATACTAACCACAATAGTAGCTTCGCTAAATAATCCCTTGAGGTATCAAAAGCTTCATCAACCATTTCCCTAGACCAATTCTCATCACTGAAACATCTCCTTATTGTACTTTCCGATAGCTCGTAAATAATCTCCTCAACCTCTGGTGACGAAGGCCTCGACAATTCCGTTACCTTAAACGAAAAACATCACATTGTAAGAACAAAAAAAGCCCATGATTTTATACTTGTTCAGTCACCATTTCAGATTGTAGAGATCTTAAAAACTCAAGCAGATTGTTATCATTTCCCTGTAGCTGTTTCATTCGTAGATTCTCTTCTTTCTGAGAGTCAATCTCCTGCAAATGTTAGTGTTATAAATTGCTTATATTTCAGTTGATTGATCGTTAAGCCAGCTAACCTTCTTCATTGCAGCCAATTCTGATTCTAATTGCTGAATATAATGATATGATTCGGGTGAAATGTGCCCGAGTTTTCGAAGAGATTCTTCCATGGAACCTGCAACATTATCACTCTCTTCTTCATTTCTAATCTCAGAACTACACTCCAATCTCTCTAAATCTCCATTGTTCTTATCAAAACCAGGGAGTTTTGAACAATCAAATGGAGAATCTAAGTTCCGAATCAACGACATACGATACTCTGCATTCCAAAGCGTGTATCTAAAACAAACAAATCACAGTCACCAAGTGAATTTCATAGCAGCAAGCTTGTACAAGCAAATTATCTCCACATGCAGAAAAAAGTGAGATTTTGCTTCATTTTGCAAGGAGAAAATTACCCGGTAACAATGGATGAGACAATAAGATGATTTAGGGGTTGCCTCGAAACCCTAATTGTAACAGAGAAATGATCAGATGGTAAAAGGCCAAGCATCGTTGAAATCGTTTGTTTCATTGAATCCTTAGCAGAATCTGAAACCGCCTTGGAGATAATCGAATTATCCAAGGGTTCAATTTTCTTCAGCATACTAGCTATGACTGAGAATTCTCGCCCAAATCCAGATCTCGCAGTGGAAACAAATTCGTCGGAAAGTCCGCCTCCACCGGAAGCTAAACAAGCGACGGCTGACCGGGAAAAGGAGCGGGTAAGGATGCAGTGTGAAATCGGTGGTAGTATATTGGGTTTAAGAGAAATATAAGCAGTGCGGGAGGTGAGGATTGCTCTCGTCGCTGCTGAAACAGAAGCTGCAGCGGCCATTGATGAAATCACGATACAAAAACTTGTTACTGAACAAGATCGTGGTTCTTAGAATAGGAACTGAAGATGAAGGTTCTGATTCTTGAAGATTCGGGTAACGTGGGAATCTCCGCTCGTCGTCCTAACAATTCCCGTCTTGATTTTTCTGTTGGGTGGTGATGGCTTTTTTATTGTTTATTTACAGATTCGCCATTGCCCCTCCGCCATGGATTTCTAATTTCTATTATTATTACAAACCAAAACAAAATTATCTTCAATAAGAATACTGTGAGATTTCTTTATATTTGTATATATAATTATATGTTTCTTATTTGCACAATTTTGTTCGCACTATCATTAATGATTCTCACGTAGTTCTTACAATTTTATTTTTACTTTTTGTTGTGGTTTGAAAACAGGGGGTGTCAACAGTCGACCGGTTCGTTACAAGACGAACTCGGTTGTTATTTATTTAAGTGTGGAAAAGGTTGATGATTCTAAGGCAAAGAAGGCAAACATGCTTTTAGAGTGGAAAACCTCGGAATCGAGGAAAAAACCACTTGGTTAAGGGTTAAAAGAAATGCCCTCAGCCTATTCACTAATCAAATTAGCCATTGTACAATACATGCTATGATCAACAACAAGGAGAGGGAAGACAATCGAAAATAAATCGAGAGTTCTATGCCAAGCTTAAGCTTCCAGGAGAAAACCAGATCGAAAACCGAGCATCAATCCTTTTTCTCCTTCCCTCTGTGTCCTTTTTATACTGTCACTGTCTCATGTAAAGTAGGGTGTCCTTTTGCGCCAGTCCTTTACTACTAGGTCGGCTAACGTCAGGCGAAACAGCCGCCGAAAATAGCCCTGTAGCTGCATGGCGCCGGTCCTTTCGGCGCTGCCAGCCGGCTACTCTTTGGCTTCTAGCGGCTTACATCTATTGCCTAGCCACGCTATTTGTCCGTCTGTCGCGGGTTTTTGTCGCGTATGACGCATGAGGATGGCCCGAAGTAGCGCCTGCAAAAAACGGACCGATCGGTCTGGGCGTATGTGGGGAGCTGGGCCCCACGGCTCGGGACCGATCGCTAACTGTGACCGATCGGGTCAAGTGATACAAACAGGCCCTCTGCTGACCTGGGCCGCCATGGCCCAGGCCGGCCCTGACCCTGTTCGGGGTATCGGGTTCCGATGATCTCATCAATTGTAAAACAAATTAGTCTTTTTGCAAGCGGATGTTATATATTTCTCCGGTACAAATTTCTCCGAGTCAATTCTGAACTCTTTAATATATTCGGGAGCTAAATATCAAATCAGTAAACAAAATCGGTCAATTTCAACATGTGGAAAGAACGATGTCAATTGCGAAAAAACTCAAAAAAATATTGGACGTGAGGGTCAAATATAAACGGTTTTGAAACTTTGGGGGCCAACTATGCAATTTTTAAACTTTGAAGGCATGGTGTTTACAAATTTAAAAAGTTAGAGTGTCAACCACACATATTATGTAAACTTTAGTTGCTTCGTACGCAATTTTGAAACTATAAGGCATCGTATTTACACTATTTCAAAAATTAGGGGCCAATGACAAACATCACTCTTTATTATAGACAAAAATTGATTTTAGTAGCGCAAATAGAAATTATGTAAAAAATCCCAATTTCACTCTAAAACCTATTCATTTAATAATAATAATAATATTATTATTATTATTACTATTATTATTATGCATTATTCATATTATTATTATTATTATTTGAAATTTCATTCTAAAATCTACAACTACTAAATATAATTTTAAAAGAAAACGGTCTCTTGATAATTTTAAAACAGAAATTATCAAAAAAGTTGGGTTGGTACTCAAGAAGGAGAGCATCAATTTTATTACTTATTTTAATCACATGTACCACTGTTCTAAATAGGTTATCAAGAATGGTCATGAGCTTGTTCGAGATAGTCTATCTATAATCAATATAGGTCATCTCAATGTGTTACATATGCTATTTTGAACATCGCTCGAGATAGCCTATATCGACCGTCCATGTCCCATTCTATAAAACCAACAAATGAACAACACTATTGTTCACCTCGAAGAAATATCTGACTAATATGTTTCTCTTGAAAAATACATATATTCGTATCTACGGGTTGTTGAGTCGAATGTGTCACTATATTAACCTACAATTAAAAACAATTATTTTAAAAAATAATATACATTAATTTCAATAATGGATTTAAACACAACATTTACAACAAATGGTATAATTAAATAAATTTCAAAAAATTCAGAGGTGCCAATTGTGTTGATCCTTGGTTGGTTTTATAGAATGTGATAGGGATAGTCAATATCGTGATGTTCGAAATATTCCATGTAACGCATTGAGATCGTCTATACGAATTCTATATAGGATATCTCGAGCGTCCCTATAACGATAATTCGAGATAGTCTATCTAGAACGGTGGCAAAAACTCAAATGCAATTAAAATTGATAATAAAATTGAGGGTTCTCCTACTTAAGAAGCTATGATTGAGTGGGACAACGGTTCAAAGTCCTTGTGAGCGGCAAAGTGAAGGGGGACGATCGATTCTAAGTCAGGAATCGTGAGCGGATACCATTTAAAAAGTCTTTGTGTTCCTATTTATGTTTTAAGTAAAACTAGACTTAGGCTAAAATACATAAATCAACTTTTAGTTAAGAAAATAATTCAACAAGTGGTAGAGATATGTGGTACATGTTAACTGAAATTTTTGTGTATACTTGACATACCGTGAATCCATTTTTGCTTGAAAGATTTTTAAGATTTTGGCTGTGAATTTTTTTTCGCTAAATGCATGTTTTGTATGCATTAATTTTTCTTTGTTAAATCTATTTGATCATTGACTGTTAAACTTGCTTAATTTGTTAACTTAGCCTAGGAAGTAATAACTTTGTGAATAATTAGATATGACAAAGTTAGATCTAGATAAGAATACTGGAAATCCGCCTAAGTAAAACAAACACCATAAAACTAGCTAGTTTTTGAATAAACATCCCAAATTTAATGGTGAAGATTTTGGCTATTGGAAGGCGAATATGCTTCCATTATTGAAACAAGTAAAAATATATGGATGTGTTGTGTTTCGAACTGGATTAATACCTAATATAGAACTTGAACCTATTACTAATGAAAAAAAATAATGTTATTGAATTAAATGCTAGATACTCTAGTATCTTATTTTCTGCTTTAAGTGTCTCTGAATTTAATAAGATCTCTGGTTGCTCTACTGCACATGAAGCATGGTGCAAACTTGAAATTTTATATGAAGAAACCCCTAGGATAAGAAAAACGAAACTAAACATGTTGAAACATGAGTTTCAAATGTTTTCCATGTTTATCGATGAATCTATGATTGATTTATAGCAAAGATTTAGTCTACTAGTTAATGAAATAGAACTATTAGGTTATAAAATGTCAAATTATAAAAAAACTCTAAAGTTCTTAGGAGTCTAGATAGTAAATGAGAAATCCTTGGAACAACTATCGAACAAACTCAAGACTTAGATATTATAACTATTGATGAAATATTTGGGATCTTATTGACCAAAGAACTCTATATTCGAAGTAGACAACAATTACTTGATAGATCATCATCTATTGTTTAAAATTTGTAGCATCTAGAGTCAAACCGAAAACTAACTCTAAACCTAGAAATCAGTCTAGTCTTAAAACTGAAAAAAAAGATTAAAACATATTCAATTTTTATTTCAGAAACAAAAAAGGATTTAGCCTCTGATTTAGAAATTGATACTGAAAGGGAGATACTCTTCTTAGCTAAAAGGATTCGAATAGTACTAAAATCTAGAAAATTGAAAAAAATCATTCCGATGATTATGTTTCTTTCAATGAAGAGAACTGTAGTGATTTATTAGTTGAATTGACAAAATTGTTGTAGAAATATTCAGATCTTGATGAAAAATACGAAAAATTACTTGATGAAAAGAAAATGAAATCTTGTGTCTCAATATCTGAAAATTCTAGCACTTTAAAGTTAAACAAATTACTAAGTTTGCAAAAGAGCTTTGATGATAAATCTGGACTAGGATTTAACCCAAACTCATGAAAAATCCAAAATCAAGTTTGTAAAAGCCGCAATGCCTAATTCATTTGATTATTTGTTATCTGATCCAAAGTGTGATTTTAACTCTGAAAAAACGTGCTCCTTATTTCCTGATTTTAAATATGTCAAAGCATGTGTATCGTTGCATGAAAATACTTGCATTTCCTTAAGCGAATAGAAATCCATTTTAGTTGTTAAAAATCACAGCGCCTTTCTCTCTAATTCTAATTGCAAAAACATTAAGTATGCAATGCATGTCATAGGCTATAAATCAAAAGGAAAACATGAACCAATGTCGATAAAAATTAAGAATAAATTTTTTGTTCTTGTTTGCGTACCCCCTTATGTGAAGTTTAATTGTTGCACAAAAATACATGTCTGTAATCTAATATGAAAACTACATGATATAGGACAAAATACACATGTTAGAGCCTTTAAGATCTCTCAAAAATGGATTCCAAAAAATTATGTTTAAATGTTGTGATTCATTTACTTACTTGATAAATCATTACTAAGGGCCTAGTGAACGGGGCATAGTGTGTATTAAACCTGACTATGTGTTTAAATTGCAAAAAATCTAGAGCTTACATTTGGGAATTTTTATCTCTCAATCTAAATATGCGAAGAAACTGCTGAAAAATGAGAGATCTAACTGAAGGGAATACTGTTGTTTATGTGAAATTTGTGCTCTCTTGTAATCAAGTTGTTGATATTTACTAATTCTCTTGAATGTACACAATTTGATGCCTTAAGAACATCCTCAGGATTGTTGTCGTGTTTGTAAAATCAATGAGTTAAAGCGAGACTATTCATATGTGAATTATACTTGATGAAATGTGATTATTGATTGTATATTTCGTTTTTATGACTGATTATGATTTCATGTGATTTGAAATGATGAAGGGAGGAAATTTCATGATAACTGTATGAATTGCGATATAACACTGAATGTATTGAATAGCTTTTGTAATTGTTCTACTACTGATCAAGTTGTTGCTCAATTTGACTGAATTATATCTCCTTAGTTGCCGATGTGGTTGAATGCTGAAAAATAGTTTGATTTAAAATTCTGATGTTGTAGTTACTTTGCTTGTCCTACATATTGAATAATAGGAGAAATTCATTTAGGATGATGAGTTGTCGTTAGAAATGTGGTATTTAAATGTTTAAACTATATGTTATATGTGGATGAATAAGTGATGAAATTTGTTGTTGTTTTGAACTGGAAATGTGTGTGAAGGTGATGGTGTATTGTCGTTACTAACCACCTTCATTCCCGGGGCTTGGCGTACTCCCATTTGAGGAGCTTACATATCTGCACTTAGGGGGAGAAATCCTCACCTAAAATAAGATTGCTTTCTTGATTGTTCATTCCTCCCTCACTATATCATTTTTAATTATGGAGAGTTTGTTGGCCTCTTAATTGTAAGTGAGATTAGACTTGTGGTGTCATAAATCTCGGGTGTTATATGATCAAATTCATGATTGTGATACATTTTTGAGGGGGAGTAATATGATACGAAACACTCCTATGTGGGGATTCTCAATTAACAAAAGGGGAGAATGTTATATGTTGTTTAATTGATGAATAGTACTTGTGCATTGGGACTGTTTTTATATTGAATTGGGCCGATGATCTAATCAAATTTTGGCTCAATTATATATATACAAGTGATGCGTGTTTCTGGCTCTATAATTGAGAGAAACTCTAGTCTAAGTACCATTGAGTGATTTTGTTCTTTGAAGCCTTCTGAAGTGTTTCTCCTCGTTTTATAGAATGAAGCTTATTTATGATGGTTATCATTGATCTGAGCTTCTACTTCCCAAGTCGTCTCTTCTGATCTATGATGGTTCCTTTGCACTTTAACCATGGGTATTATCTTATTTTTTAACCTCCTTTCTTGCCTGTCTAAAATCTGTACAGGTTTTTCTTCGTAAGCCAAATTTTCACCAATCTCAACTAAATCATCCTGTAAACATGGATGATCATTTGAGAGACACTTCCTTAATTGTGAGACATGGAACGCATCACGTATTCGTGAATACATTTCAGGTAATATCAGCTGATAAGCTACTTCTCTAACTCTTTTCTTAATTTGAAATGGTCCTATATACATTGGCTGCAATTTTCCAACCTTTCCAAAACGCAATACACCTTTATATGGAAAGACTTTTAAATATACTCAATCATTCAACTCAAACACTAACGGTCTTCTTCTTTTATCAGTCAACTCCTTATTTCTGTCATGTGTCTCTTTCAATTTCTTTCTTATTACATCAATATTTTCTTTGACAAACGCTACCATATAAGGTCTTGTGATATACTTCTCTCCTATTTCATCCCAATACAGAGGTGTCCAACACATTCTACCATACAAGGCTTCTTATGGTGCCATTCTAATGCTAGTGTGATAATTGTTATTATATGCAAATTCCTCCAAAGTAAGGTAAGGTTCCCAATTTCCCTTGAATTCCAACACACAACTTCGTAAAATATCTTCCAAAGTCTGTATTGTTCTTTTTGATTGACAATTTGATTGAGAGTGATAAGCAGAACTTAAATTCAACTTTGTTCCTATCAATTCTTGCAAACTAGTCCAAAATCTAGAAGTAAATCTTGAATCTCGATCACTAACAATGTTCGAAGGCATACCAGCCTAATAATATTATCCAAATACAGGTTTGCAAGTTTATCCATACTATCAGAAAGTCTCATGGCAATAAAATGAGCAGACTTCATAAGCTGATCGACAATAATCCAAATGGTATCATTCTTTCTAATCGACCTTGGCAACCCTGGCACAAAATCCATTGTAATATGATCTCATTTCCATTCTGGAACATCTAAGGGTTGTAATAATTCTCCTAGTCGTTGGTGTTTTGCTTTTAATCTTTGACAAACATCGTATTTTACCACAAACTGAGCTACATCTTTCTCAAGACCAGACGACCACCATTTATGTTTCAGATCTTTGTACATTTTGTTACTTCCTGGATGAATGGAGAAAGGTGATCTATGAGCTTCCTGGAGTATTTTGTTTCTCAGTTCTGAGTCATTCGATACCACATATCGATTACCGAACATAATGCAACCATCATTTCTGATGTGCAACTGTTTCTCTTTTCCCTCTTGTATCTTTTCCTTAATCTTTGTCATTTCATCATCGGTCGACACTTTCTGCCTTAGTTCATCAATGATTGAAGGACTTGCAAGTATAGATGCTAAAGCTTTTTTCTGAGTCGACCATCTCTAAGTTCATCTTTTGAAACTCTTCGACAAGCAAATCATTCATTTGTGCATGTCCACCTCTTCTACTCAATGCATCAGCCACCTGATTTTGTTTTCCTGGACAATATTTTATATCCAAATCATAATCCACAATTAATTATAACCATCGTCGTTGACTCAAATTCACATCTTTCTGAGTAAAAATGTACTTCCGGCTATTATGATCACTTAACACTTTACATTTTTCTCCATACAAATAATGTCTCCATTGTTTCAATGGAAAAATCACCGCATCTATCTCTAAATCATGAACTGGATATTTCTCTTCATGAGTCTTAAGCTTGAAAATACAGCTCAAATTCCTCATTATCTTTCAGTAAAGCTAAAGCTGGAGTTGTTGTTAAGCCTTCTTTCAACTTCTTAAATCTATGTTCACATTTTTCATCCCATACAAATTTTACCTTTTTTCTCGTCAAGTTTTTCAATGGCTTAGCTATTTGTGCAAATCCTTTGACAAACTTCCTATAATAACTAGCAAAACCAAGAAAGCTTCTTACTTGTTTCACCATTTCCAAACGCAGCCATTCAACTATGGTTTGTATCTTTTGTGGATTTACTATTATACATTCAGCGGAGATTATATGTCCTAAGAATGCAATACTTGATTTCCAAAATTCACACTTACTGAACTTCGCATACAACTTCAATTCTCTCATTGTCTCCAACACTTTTCTCAAGTGTATTTCATGTGTTTTCTCATATGGTGAATATGATATGGGATCAACTGCTCCATGTTCTTATGATTGAATCAAAGCTCTACGTATTACGATCTGATTTTGCGCTTACTTCTTTGTTTCAGGATTTGTGGAGGACACGAGGATTTTACTGGAACCGGAGAACCTGGAGAAAACCACGAGGACCAGGTTCGTACATTGGTCCTTAATTTACTATAAAACTTTCCGATTTGCAGATGATGACTTACAGTTTACAACATACAATTCGTTCTTGATCCGAATTTTCCTTCCAGGTTCCTTACTCGTGAATAGCTCGCTCACCGATCAAGGTAAGCCTTCCAAGAACTAGTAGGCGTCGGTATCTTGATTTGTTTCAATGAGAATTTTTGATGATCAGTGTGATTGCTTGAGGAATCAAGTTAAATTCGTCTCTGCTGGTTCTATTTCCAGCATTATTTATCTTTATCTCGTTAGTGGGCTTCTTATTGGACGGCCCACTCTGGTTCACCTTCACAGCAAATGGGTTGGGCAGTTTTGGGCCTACAAAACAAAAACAATCAACGTTTTAGGTTAACATTCGTTTTTCGTCAGTGCCCTTACATAATATACAAGTATGTCATCTATGAATATCTCTACACACTTATCTAACAACGGTTGAAAACATCTATGCATCAGATCTTTAAATACTGTCGGTCATTCATAAGTCCAAATGGAACAACTAAACATTCATATTGTCCATATCTTATGTTGAACGCAGTTTTACATACATCTTCATCTCTTACTCTGAGTTGATGGTATCCCGATTTCAAATCAAGTTTAGAAAATACAGTAGTTCCTTGTAACTGATCAAACAAATTATCAATTCTGGGAAGAGGCTAACTATTTCTTTTAATTAACTTGTTCAACGATCTGTAGTCAAAACACAGTCCATACCTACCATCTTTCTTCGGTACAAATAGCACCGGAGCACCCCCATGATGAAGTGCTTGGCCTTATATATCATTTGTCCAACAATTCTTGCAATTGGACTCTCAGTTCTCTAAGTTATTTTGGTGCCAACCTATATGGAATCTTTGAAACTGGTTTTGCTCCTTCATGTGATTAGACACTTA
The DNA here is from genome assembly GCA_009725065.1 of Utricularia reniformis. Taxonomy (NCBI): domain Eukaryota; kingdom Viridiplantae; phylum Streptophyta; class Magnoliopsida; order Lamiales; family Lentibulariaceae; genus Utricularia; species Utricularia reniformis. The sequence goes on from RWGZ01001014.1 coordinate 766,545, forward strand.
GTTCGACATCTCTGACTAGAAGTTTTCCTGGTAATTTATCAGAGAATATATCTCAAAATTCACGAACTACTGGTATCTCTTCAAATATTTTATGTGTACTATCCAACATAAACAAAGCCATATAGGCTAAATGTCGACCAGTGTCTTGTCGACCGCTATCAACACTAGACTTCTGTCTTAATTGTTCCTCAGTCGCATCATGAAATATAACAACATTATTCTTAAAGTCAATTAAAACTCCATACTTATGGAGCCAGTCCATTCCTAAAATAACATCAAATTCTAAGGACTCCAACTCCATTAGATCTGCAGTAAAAACCTGATGATTCATATTAATCTTACAATCCTTATACATTTTTCTTCATGTCAATCTCTTATCGCCTGGGATATTAACTTTCCAACATACATTGTTCCCTTCTAATCCCAAAAGATATGCAAACTTCTTATAGATAAATGAATGTGTTGCACCAGAATCAAATAAAACATAAGTAGGAACGTCATAGATATGAAGTGTACATGCTACAACATCCTCAGACGAGAAAGCTTTATCCTGAGTCATAACAAATACCTTTGCCTTGCCAACTTGCTTTTCCTTTTCTTCTTTATTGGTGGTCCATGTATTCTTCGGCCTTTCTTGACACTCATTTGCATAGTGTCCTCCTTTTCCACACTTGTAACATACATTTTGTCTAAATCTACATTCTCCCAAATGTTTCTTGTTACACTTCATGCAAATAGGATATGTCAGTTGTGGTTTCATTCATTGTTGTTGCTGTTGTGGTGGCTTTCCTATTTTCTCATATTTCTTATACGGTGGTTCCTCCTTGCTTGAGAACTTTCTCTTACAAATCCACATCTTCTTTTCCGTATTGCTTTCAGCTTCAACTTGCACTGCTGCATTCACTACATATGCAAAAAGAGGTTGCTTCAAAGTAGCTACCATGTACCTAATCTTTCCATTTAAACCAGTTCGGAACTTGTGTATCTTCTCCTCTTCTCTCAACATAACATTAGGAGCATACCTCCCAAGTTCTCTGAACTTACTCAAATACTACATAACAGTCATTCCTCCTCGAATCAAATGATCAAACTCATCCCTCTTCACTTGCCTCAAATCCGTAGGGAAAAAGTTCGTAAGAAACAATCTCTTAAACTCTTCCCATGGAGGCTCTTCATCAGTCAATAAACTAGAAAGTACGCCCTTCCACCATCTTGAAGCATTACCATCTAACGAGTGACCTACTAAACTGACTTGTAAATGTACCGGAGCTTCTACCAACTTAAACTTTTCCTCCAATCTCAATAGCCCCGTCTCCGCTTCTAATGTGAGGTCCCTTCGGGGGTGCGAGAGAGAGGGCACCTTAGGCGAATCCCTACATCGGCTATAGAAGGGGAACAATCGTATGTTAAGTATAATGATTCGTCTCCCAATGCACGAGGCCTTTTCCCTAGCAAAGTGGCAAGCGGAACGTTAGAACTGGAAAGTTAAGCGCGCTTACCCTGGAGCAATTCAGGGATGGGTGACCCACTGGGAAGTGTGGGGGCTAGGAAAAAGTAAAACCGTGAGGACTAGGTGGGTGTCATTAGGGTCAACCTAGTCCAAAGCGGATAATATCGTGTAAGCGGAAAGGCGGGTCGTTACATTTGGTATCGGAGCAGGACCCGGGTTATAGTCGGTGTGTTGGGGCAAACCTCAGCGAGGACGCTGAGTCCATAAGGAGGGGTGAATGTGAGGTCCCATCGGGGGTGCTAGAGAGAGGGCACCTTAGGCGAATCCCTACATCGGCTATAGACGGGGAACGATTGTATGTTAAGTATAATGATTCGTCTCCCAATGCACGAGGTCTTTTCCCTAGCAAAGTGGCAAGCGGAACGTTAGAACTGGAAAGTTAAGCGTGCTCACCCTGGAGCAATTCAGAGATGGGTGACCCACTGGGAAGTGTGGGGGCTAGGGAAAAAGTAAAACCGTGAGGACAAGGTAGGTGTCATTAGGGTCAACCTAGTCCAAAGCGGACAATATCGTGCAAGCGGAAAGGCGGGTCGTTACATTCTAGCTCACCTCCACTAAATGTATGTATTCCAACTCTTTTCAATGCTTCATGATATTCAATTATCCTCCTATCTTGTCTATGAACTTCTGGGGCTACTGGAAAAGCTGTCTGATTTTCAACATTTTGGTTTTGAGACATATTCTCCTCTAAGTTTGTCACTTGATTCACAGTATTGAACATTATTCCAATCATTTCCCTCTATTCCTCTCTATTTACCCCGGTATCATGTGCTTCCACTGGAGTTGCATTTTCTGTATTTTCATTTCTATTCTTCATGGTCCCACCTCGTGGATTACTAGAAGACGACATTCTGAATTCCTGTATACACTATATAGCGAAATAATGTAAGAAATCCACTTAAAACTACTTATTTCTATGTCCTAACACAATCATAGCTGCCAAGACCTTGTCCTATGGCTCGGCTCCGATACCAACTCTGTCATGCCCCCTACTACATCTAATCGAATTTATTATCTTAATTTATTACACCTAATTTTCCTAATACGAAGGCATGATGCCGTGGTCTAAAATTTAGAACACAAGGCTCTGCATAACTATAATACTGATATTTATTTAATACACAACGGAAGCTAACAAACTTAGTCATTCATAAACAGCAAGAGCTAATTTACATAATCATCTATTAACTAGTCTATATACACATAAAACCGAACCAAAGTTCTTACAAAATAAACTAGGTAAACTGCTCCTTATCCTGATCCGATCTTGGTAGAGTTTAATCTACTACTCATCTTCACTACATGTGTAACAATGGTTCGTTGAGTGATCCTGAGAGTGATGATAAAAACATGAAGTATAATAATGCAACATGTATCATCACATAAACATGAAACATAACACATACACATAAGCATAAACATAAACATAAGCACATAATCTGTAGACTGTTGCTCTTATCATGTTAAATTTACCATCATAACAATCCTGGGCCTGCCGTAATCCTTGGCTTACGCATCACCAAGAATCAAGGAACATAAGTCATGAGTCGTCTAGTATCATAAACGGACAGAAAGTGTGACCAATCCATCTAACATTTCCGATTTTCAGCCATACCTCACTCCTTAACATAATCATATCTGATGTGATCAAATAACTGAAATTAATCATCTAGATCATAACGTAACTGAAACCATGCTCCTGATATGTTGTCAGAGTTGTGCGTCCACCAACTCTCGAATTTTCACATAACATCACATAAAATATACATATGCTGAATTTTCTGAAAAACTGCACAATAATCTGTCAACACTTTGAATCCATACGTTTTTTAGAGCTCAAATGACATTCAAAAATCACGTAAAAATACTCATTTGAAACCTACTTAAATGTTCTAAAAACAGATAAGAGAAACCATTTTCCAAAGAGCTCTTTAAAAATGCAAAAACAGACCAAACACATGATGCCCTATCTGCAGGGATAAAACTGTACTGATTTTGTAAAACGTGATATAACTTGCTGTTCAGATTTTGGTTTTCCTAAAACATAAAATTTCTCTGAAACCAGACACACAGAGGTTTTCATACATGTAAAAAGCATAATCATACGAAATCTGTAGAATTAACAAAAAAATTTGTAACATTGAACAGTAACATGAATGCAGATGATTTCTAACTTACATAATTCTCTCATTCATCCCACTCACCTTCGATTTCTTACTGATTTCCCTCGTCTATAACCTTTAGAACTGACCTAAACCTACCGTAAAACCATCCTTAGAACCATAATCAACTGATAAACAACTTAGAACACAATTTCATCAAACTTACTCCTAAAAAATATGTTGTTATGTTGTGTTTGATGTTTTTCGGGTTTCTTGCAATTTTTCAGCCATGGTTTCTACTTCTTGCGTGAGTTTTGTGGATAAGAATGACATTTAGGATGCTAAAAATACATGGGACACATCCAAACTACTCCCCAAGGCTCCAATAGCAACATGACAACATAATTAAGTGAAATATGAAGTCTTTTTTTTGTCATGTCTAATAAAATACATATCGTCAGCCTTATATTACTCTCATGTACCTTAATTCTACTTTATAAAGATCTCTAAAAGTCCGGAGTCTTACATATTTAAAGATTGATATTTTACTATTTTTTTAAAAAAACAAATTGTAAACCATTGGTTAATCGCTAACCAATGGTTATTTCATAACAGATGCGGGGTAGGGAGTGGACGGGTAACAAAAGAATGAGGCGGGGGCGGAGCGGGGAACGGGTATACATTATGTTAGGCATGATGGGTAACAGTTACTGGTATAACCTGCTATATCCGTCCAGTTGTCATCCCTTTTTATGAGTTAAATAACTACACTCATTTGCCTCTTTTCAGTTTCTTTTGGTTTTGCACCCAAGCCACAACAAATTTGTATTTTCCTTGTGATTGATGTTGGAAAAATATTAAATTGATACAACAACACCAAATCATTTTCTTTGTTACAGATTTCTATTTTCTACTGAGTTTACTAGCATCTATTATTTTTAGTTAGTAAATACAAATGCAATTTAAATATGATATAAGTTGTTTATTTTGGTTTCTCCTGGAGTCAATCTTCCTAAATAATTAAAAAAAAATTTGAAAATGTAAATATGATTTGAGACCCACGATTATATTTATAAACGACAATTATGGTTTCTTACTTCACAATTCACATCATAGAATTATAAGTCTAATAATGTCTACATAATAAAGTCCAATTAGTTTGATATTTTTTACTGTACTTATAATTAATAAAAATTTCAATACATAATTATTTACATATAAACTTTAAAATAATGATCAATTTTTCTTAATGCAATTTTAAGTCCATGTCACGAGAGCATGGATGACATTTCTGTTGATCAGAAGATGGGAATAGCAGCAACAGATTTCTTTCAAAGTAAATGATTCCCTCTTCCTCTTCTTCCATTCACCATGTGACTTCGAATGTTTAAACATCTCTCTTTTTTGCATGCTAAATATAACTAATGTGAGAAAATTGCATTAAGAAAATTGGAAAGAGTCTAAAGTATTAATTAGCAAAAACTACCCTAGAAGTATGATATCGCCCTGAGAAATTTATTATTCGATAACACATCTATTTCTATATAGTCGTTATTGAGTCGAGAAATGAAGAACATGATGGTATTCAAAAGATCGAGATATTTGATAATTGACTTGCTTATAGCTTTTGTGGTATTGGATCGGAATACTTATTTAGTGGATTTTTATATTTAATTTAGATATTAATAGAACATTATTTATTGGATTTCTTTATTGATGGGCCGAGAGAGTAATAATTAGACTGGATTAATCATCTATATAAACATGGCTAAAAAAAGAAAAAGGGGTTTTTTTACTCTTGACCTAATGGATGATTTTATCGATGACCTAAGGAGGAGGCCGCTATCCACTTATTTAGATAGCGGCCTCCTCCTATGGATAGCGACCTAAGGAGGAGGCCGCTATCCATAGATGTATATCTATATNTCCCTTTTACGTTCTTTCGTTCCCTTATCTCTCATTATCTCTCGTCTAGACTTTACCGCTACATTCCCTACTATTTGTAACATCGTACCTTTTTCTCGGCTATTACAGATATAGTTCCTGCCTGCTTCAGGGCGGTCCTACATTTGGAGCAAATTGCTCAGAGAATGCCAAAATAAATCCGCCATACGATTGTATGGATCGGGCCGGCAAATTCTTGAACCACGTTCGGGCATCGCCTTGTAATCCTGCCACGAAGATGCGGCACTTTAGTGAATCCGATGCCCGAACCGTTCCCATACGCAATTCGAAATCGGCAACGTGATCGATTGGATCACCATCACCACGAAATGTCGGCAACCCCTCGGGGTTGCGATAATGCCGATCTGGGACTGCTGCCCAGATCTCTTCAGAAAAGGGGAGCATCAAATCTCCCAAGGCGGCCGATACGCCTTCATATTGCTGAGATGATGCCTGGACCGCATGCAAATTATGACACCAGTCATCATCCTTATTTCTCCTGATAGGGGCCTCCATGGCCTTGTTAAATAAACCAGGATTGCGTCCCAGATTAGGTTCGTAATCCCTCAGCGCACGCATGCTCTCCAACTCCCTAGTGAGGGAGGAGGTGTAGACCGAAATCTAGGCCATTTCCAGGAGCGGGAGTTAGAGCTCTGGATGAGGGAGGAGGTGTAGACCGAAATCTAGGCCTCCTATTGTCACGCCAAGCCTGATGATTTCTTCTTCATCAGTACTGCGCTCGTCAGGATCACTCTCGTATCATCTGCTTTTGGGAACAGGGCTTGATACAGACGGTGGTTCTGTTCCACTTTTCTCCGACATAATTTCCAGTACCACCTTCTTGACGACAGCTTCCAGATCCTGTAAAGTGAATGTTGGTGCTGGAAGACTGCCGGGAAGCACGTCACTATCATTGGTCGAAGTTCCAATCGCCATGCCTTTGATTATCCTATCCCTGGTAGAAAACTGAAATGGGATTAGAGAATCGTCCCCACGGACGGCGCCAAACTGTTATGGTCCCTTTTTAGGGGGTACCAACAGTCGTCCGGTTCGTTTAACAAACGAACTCGGTTCTGATTTGTTTTTGTTGCGGGAAACGATTAAAAGCTAGAAATAAACGATGGCACATCGATGTATAGTGGAAACCCCAGAAATTGGGGTGAAAACCACTTGACTAAGAGTAGATTATACTCTTAGCCTGTTCACTTAGTCAAATAATCCGTAAGGAATACAACAGATGCTTAATGAAAATGACAAGGAAAAGAAAGCAGTAAGAACTCCGGCAGGGTAACGGCATGTTCTTACGCGTCCAAAGGGTTCTCCTATTTCCTTCGTCTTGCCCTGTATTTATAGAGTTGACGGCGTGTGTAAGTCACGCTCTGTAACCGCCTCTGACAGGTTTGTTAGAGGTTGTTTTCGCGGGATGTAAAACGAGGTTAGGACCGAGGTGTGGTCTGCGTGATCGGGCCCGAAGCGTGGTAAACGTGGGAAGGCCCGAAGCGTGGAAAACGTGAGTTTGTAACCGTTCTGTAACCGTTCGGACCGAACCCAGGAGCCAGCTGTCAGAAAACATTTTATTTCGTTAAGGTTATCTTCGGTCCTCTCATTGAACATCGGGCCGCTCTTCCTTAAGTATGTAAATGGGCTGTAGGAATTCGTTTTCACTATTTGAATCGGCCCAACGGTTGCTGGGTCTTACCCATCACAAGGTACCCGATACTAAAGTTCTCATCAATTGGTTAACCGCTAACCAATGATTATTTCATAACAGATACGGGGCAGGGAGTGGGCGGGTAACAAAAGAATGAGGCGGAGGCGGAGCGGGGAACGGGTATACATTATGTTAGGCAGGACGGGCAACAGTTACTGGTATAACCGTGCTATATCCGTCCAGTTGTCATCTCTACTTATTAGTTAAATAACTACACTCATTTGCCTCTTTTCAGTTTCTTTTGGTTTTGCACCCAAGCCACAACAAATTTGTGTTTTCCTTGTGATTGATGTTGGAAAAATATTAAATTGATACAACAACACCAATTCATTTTCCTTGTTACAGATTTCTATTTTCTACTGAGTTTACTAGCATCTATTATTTTTAGTTAGTAAATACAAATGTAATTTAAATATGATATAAGTTGTTTATTTTGGTTTCTCATTGAGTCAATCTTCCTATATAATTGAAAACAAATTTGAAAATGTAAATATGATTTGAGACCCACGATTATATTTATAAACGTTAATTATGGTTTCTGACTTCACAATTCACATCATAGAATTATAAGTCTAATAATGTCTACATAATAAAGTCCAATTAGTTTGATATTTTTTACTGTACTTATAATTAATAAAAATTTCAATACATAATTATTTACAGATAAACTTTAAAATAATGATCAATTTTTCTTAATGCAATTTTAAGTCCATGTCACGAGAGCATGGATGGACATTTGTGTTGATCAGAAGATGGGAATAGCAGCAACAGATTTCTTTCAAAGTAAATGATTCCCTCTTCCTCTTCTTCTTCCATTCACCATGTGACTTCGAATGTTTAAACATCTCTGTTTTTTGCATGCTAAATATAACTAATGTGAGAAAATTACATTAAGAAAATTGGAAAGAGTCTAAAGTATTAATTAGCAAAAACTACCCTAGAAGTATGATATCGTCCTGAGAAATTTATTATTCGATAACACATCTATTTCTATATAGTCGTTATTGAGTAGAGAAATGAAGAACATGATGGTATTCAAAAGATCGAGATATTTGACGATTGACTTTGCTTATAGCTTTTGTGGTATTGGATCGAAATACTTATTTAGTGGATTTTTATATTTAATTTAGATATTAATATAACATTATTTATTAGATTTCTTTATTGATGGGCCGAGAGAGTAATAATTGGGCTGGATTAATCATCTATATAAACATAGCTAAAGAAAGAAAAATGGGTTTTTTTACTCTTGACCTAATGGAGGGTTTTATCGATGAGCTAAGGAGGAGACCGCTATCCACTTATTTTCCTTTTAATTTCTACATCTATGGCCACCAAAAGATGTATATCTACAAATATGATGTAGATATCTACATCACATCACATTTGATAAATAAGTAGATAGCGGCCTCCTCCTATGGATAGCGACCTAAGGAGGAGGCCGCTATCCATAGATGTATATCTATATCTATGAAAACCTACGACTATGGCCACTAAAAGATTATATTTTTCCTTTTGATTTCTACATCTTATTCTCTTGTTGTATATCTACAAATGTGATGTTTATATTGGATTCCAAGGCTACGACAGGGGTGATTTTTTATCCGTTATTTTACAGAAAGGTTTTCCACCTACAAAAATCGCGTCTTTTTTCTTGTTGTCCTCATTAACTCTAATTCGACCCCTACCCGTAAAAGGGGTCTAAACTTTGTTATTGCCAATTTTTAGCAGTGATAACAAAGTACTTGAATGTGTGGTAAAATTGATCCAAAAAAGTATTGTTTTATAATTTCAATCCAAAAATTAAATAAATTTGGTGTTTCTTATACTCTGTAAAACAAATTTTAATCTAACACATATTTTATCAATGGATTCCCTAGTGATCTTGTTCTTTTCAAGTAGCATTGAGAAGCCAATAGTTAGCAAAATATCAAATTAGTTGTCCAATAAAAATATCAAATTAGCAAAATAGATCAAATAATACTTTTGATAAAAAAAAAAATAAAGCAAATATTTAGCTCTATAAACAAACCAAGCGATACACATCAAACCCTTAGACAATCTCCATCCGTGGCCGTGATTATACGCATCAACATCAAACTTCTCTTCTGACACATTGTATTCCCACTCCTACATATCAATTTATCTCTCATCCATATAATTTTTTTCATTCTCTTTATTTCACATCATTCCAAATAAATTTAATTACATGTGTATCAATCGTATTCACTAAATAAATACAACACTTAAAAGCTTAACTTATATTTTAAATAAAAACATTAAAAATAAATTATATAAAATATGTTATAATAAAATATTATACTAAACTACAATTTTAGATTAAAATAAAAATATTATTTATTTATCAAAATAGTCCCACACAATTATTCGTGAAATTTCGTCCAAATATGATCGATGACTGATTGATAAAGTATTACATGTTAATCATAATATATTAATTTATGTATTTGTTAATATTAATAATGTATATAGCTATAATATATTATATTTTAAAAAATAATTTTTAAAATTTTAAAAATATATATCGGATAGAGAAATAATCTCTTTCCTGCCATGGCCAAGGTCATACACAATAAATTATCTATATATCTAAATGAATGATATCAAAGTTGTCGATGTTTAATTACACGGTAACCAATCATTGAAATGTTTAATCTATGTAGATTTTTCCAAAACTTGGGCATCAAGGCGTGTTGCTATATGACAAACTTGATCGTTAATTAAATATGTATTTTAATAAGAGTTGTTAGAGATAACTAAAGAGTTTAATTTATCTAATATTTTAATTACGGCCACCGTTGTTGGAAATCTAATGGGTCACACACAAAAGTGATCAGATATCCAAAGAATTATCAAAATTTATGTTGTCTAACTTTATTAAATTGAAATGTTCAATTCAATAAGAAATAATTACTTTTATGATTTAATTGGAGAAATTGTTTTTTCAATTTAATCATGATGAATATTTTGTTAGATATTTTCCACTTAATTTGTAATTCATTATAAATTGTTTATAAAAGGAATTATTTGTAAAATAAAGTAATTGAGATAATCAAGTATATGATACTTGATTATAGGAAAGTGATTCGAAATATTCACAATGAATATTCGTTTATAGATAGGCTTAAGTTGATTTTTTCAAGGGACTGTTTTTTTATTCTTCAATATAAAAAAGAGTCAATGATTGAGTAACAAAACTATAGCCGCTCACTTAATCTTCTAGATATTGAATGATTGTGAATGTCTCAATCTAATGTTCTAGCAGAGATTATTCCGACATTGTAAAGATCCGATAATGTGTGGATTTTCGTTAGATGCCATCCTAATTTGGAGACTTGGTGTCAAGAAGAAATCTTTTCTTATCTCGGAGTTTATCTCGACACTAACGACCACCGAAGCTTATCGGAGAATCAAAGGTATGATTTTTAATTCTTGACGGATTTACCGATCCTATATTAAGGAATAGGAAAAAAATTATATTCCGCTACTCACCATATGTGATACGAATGTGTGTTTTGATACATGAGTGCGGTCCTATATCCATACAGTAGTATCGCAGCGAGGTTTCGGTAAATTCGTTGTAGAATTGATTCCATGATATTAAGTCAATTAACCTTCCACTAATATGATTTGAATGAAGAGTTGTTTTTCGAGCAAGGGTTGTTGGCCAAAGTTAAACCCTCTCTACAAACAATATATTCAAGTCATGGAATTAGATTCCTGAGTAGTGGGTTCGACTTAACAATTCGAGTAATTTGTTGGCCAAAGTCAAGATTATTTAGATTTGAGGAAAAGAGTGGGAGATGTATTTGATACATTATGTCAAAAGTTGATAACCGGAAAATTCCATAGTTACATGAGATGTAATTAGCAAAAGTTGCTTACCTTTATTAACCACAAAAATTTGTTAACCCAAGTTAAGATTGATGTGGTGATTTTGGATAAGTTGTTGTTTTGAAACATTATGAAATATTTGATTTTATGAATGTTGATAAAATAATAGGAAATGCATATTTTATAAATTCATTTAGTGCATTTCAGTATTATATGATTGTTGAATTTGATTCTTAATATATTGTGATTAATTATGTATATTTAATCATAATATCTTCTTAAAGACATCTCTCGGCAAGTGAATTTTAAATAGGATTAATTGTATCATATATGAAATTTTATGTTGATAAAATTTATAATGTGATATATTGAATTCCTTTTATGAAATTGCATTATTAATTTGAGTTATGTTTGATTAACTTCAAGTTTTCAGATTGTTGACTATGTCTTCAAATTTTCAGACCAATAAATTGGTGGGACCAAACTTTGATGATTGGTATAGAAACTTGAGAATTGTTCTCAAGTGCGAAAGGTTGATAGATGAAGTCATTCCACCTGTACCGGCATCTTATGCTGATGACATGGAAAAGAAAGGATTTCAACAACACTTGGATGATGCCGAGATTGTCTCATGTATCATGCTTGCATCGATGTCACCTGAGCTGTAAAAACAACATGAGAAGCTTAAACTGTTTGACATGCTTGTTCGTCTCATGGAGGTTTTTGGTGAACAGTCTCGTTTTGAGAGATATAACGCATCTAAATTGCTTTATAACACAAAAATGGCTTAAGGAAGTTCAGCATATGAGCATGTTATGAAGATGTTGGGATATATCGAAAAATTGGACAATTTAGGTTGTACAATGGATAAAAAATTAAGTCTTGACTTAATTCTTAATTCAATGACTCAGGATTATTCTCACTCTATGATGAACTATCTTATGAATAACCTGGAACACTCAATAACCGAGATGATCCAGTTGCTCAAGTCTGTTGAGCCAACTATAAAAATGGATCAAAAGCAAGTGTTGCTTGTACCAAACAAACACGAAGCTAAGAAAATAAATCATGCAAAGAAAGCTCTAAAGCCAAAAATAGGCATTAAAAAAACCCAAGGAAACTGAAAGCTATAAAGGTGTCTTTTGTAATTGTGATAAAGTTGGCCATTGGAAGCCCAGTTGTAAGGCTTATCTTGAGTTATTGAAATATGAGAAGAGTAGTGAGACTACTTCTTCATATATACATATGATTGAAATCAATATTATTTCAAGAAATTGTTCTTGAATTTTCGTTTTGGTTGTGTTGCTCATACTTGTATGAACATGCAGAAACTGAAAAACAGTAGAAAGCTTGCAAAAATGGAAGATTGATTTTCGAGTGGGTAATGTGGCAAAAGTTGATAATTTAGCTATTGGGACAATCTCTCTTTCTTTGTCCACTGGACTTGTTTTAGATTTAAATAAATGTTATTTTATTCATGTTTTGTCTAGAGCATTATTTACATTCCTTGCCTCAATGAGGAAGATTACGAAATTAGAATAAAAGATAGTCTTTTTCTTTCTCTTGATAGAATTGTTTATGCAAATTAAACGATGAATAATGGTTTATATATACTAGACATGAATGATCCAAAAATTAACATATGTATAAAGAAATCAAAGCAAGATAATCAATTGAAATCCTACAAGAGACATTGTCGACTTGGCCATGTAATTGAGAAACGTGTATCTAAATTGCTCAGTGCGGGTCATTTAAAACCATTTGATTATGAATCATGTGATACATGTTTACTTGGAAAATGACCAAATTACATTTTAAAGGAAAAAAGTGAAAGGTCAAACGAACTATTTGGAATAATACATAGTGATGTATGCGGTCCAATGAATATTCAAGCTAGGGGTGGATTTCAATAGTTCATAACTTTCACTGATGACTACTCGAGAGATGGATGTGCTTATCTGATGAAAAATAAATATGAGTCATTTGAAAATTTCAAGGAATTCAGAATGGAAGTAGAGAAACAACTCGAAAAAGTGTCAAGATTCTTCGATCAGATCGAGGTGGTGAATACTTAAGTCGAGAGTTTCTAGATTATCTTAAAGAAAATGAAATTCTCTCTCAATGGACACTTCCTCAAACACCAGAACATAACGATGTGTATGAAATGAGAAATTGAACTTTGTTCGACATGGTTCAATCGATGATGAACAAGTCTGAGACAACGATATCCCTATGGGGCTATGCATTAGAAACTCCGGCCTATGTTTTGAACAGAAAGCCTTCTATATCAGTCTCAGAAATAGTGGAGCAAAAACTAGATGTATCTTAAAAGAATTGTTCTAAAGATATTTCTAATGTTGCCAATGTGACACCATATGAGATATGGACCGGAAGAAAACTAATTTAGTCTCATTTGAAAGTATGGTTGTCTAGCTTTCGTTAAAAGGCTACATTCGGACAAGTTGGATGACAATTCTAATAGAGTGTGTGAGTTACACAAATCAATTTATGGGCTAAAGCAAACATCACGAAGTTGGGACATTCGTTTTGATGAGACACTCAAAGAGTTTGATTTTATTCAAAATCTGAATGGGCCTTGTGTGTACAAGAAAATTAGTGGGAGTAAAATAATATTCCTAATATTGTATGTAGATGACATACTAATAATAGGAAATTATATTCCGGCCTTACAGTCTGTCAAAATATGGTTATCCAAGATATTTTCTATGAAAGTTCTTGGTGAAACAGCCTATATTTTAGGAATAAGGATCTATAGAGATAGATTGAGAAAGTTGATTGGTTTATCACAATCTAACTATGTTTACAAAGTTTTGAGGAGGTTCAAAATAGATCAATCAAAGAAAGGGCTTCAACCAATAACAAGTGGCTTAAATCTATCAAAAGCAATGTGTCCCAAGACATAACAAGAAAAATGATAGAATAGTTTCAATCCCTTATACTTCATTGATTGTGTCAATCATGTATACAGTGAAGTGTACAAAACCTTATATATGTCATGCTTTAAGTGTTACAAGCAGATACCAATCTAACCTTGAGATGGAGCATAGGACCTCAGTTAAGAATATTCTCAAGTACTTGAGAAGAACTAGAGACTTATTCTTGGTCTATGGAGGATTCGTTCTAGAGATACAATGATATGCATATGAGATTTTTCAGTCTAGTAAAGATGATTACAAATCGCAATCTGGATATGTGTTTTACGCTCAATGAAAGAGCAGTGATTTGGAAGTGTTCCAAACAGGAAACTATGGGTGTGTACGAAAATCTGGTGATCCGAAAAACCGAGGTAACCGAACCGTATCTGAATCGATTTTTCTGTTATCCGAACTACATATACTTAATCGGATCTGATGTGGTTTCGGGTTTTAATCGTTTTTCATATTTTTTATAAATTAGAACCGAGTTCGTTCTTTGAACGAACCGGACGACTGTTGGTACCCCCTAAAAAGGGACCATAACAGTTATATATAGTAATACATTTTTTCCTTATTATAAATATTTGTTTTTTCGTTTAATATTATTTTTTTATATTTTATTCTTATTTCTCAGAAAATACCGATATGGAAGAACACCAAGTAATCAATATCGGAGATTGATTTTTGAAATTCATATGTTTCTAGTAAGTTAGATAATTCTTCAGATATTTTATATTATTATTTAAAATGTAATTAATTTTACAATTGATTTTATTTTTATAGGTTGTGATTACAAATATATAAGTGAATTATGTTTAGTTTTTACAGATTTATGCACTTAGAAGAAAAAAAATAATTCTTTTTTTTTATAATTAAAAACAATATTAGGGTATCTGCAAATCGATCCTTAAACTGATCCGCAAACCGATCCAACTATTGCGAATCGGTTTCAGATCATGATTTTTTCGATCTGTATCCATCGGATCGGATCAAAATAATGATGATCGGTTACTCGATCCACACACACCCCTACAGGAAACCACTGTAGATTCAACAATGGAATCCGAGTACATTGCCGCATGTGATGCAGTAAAGGGAGCTGTTTGGATAAAAATGTTTATGAATGACTCGGAAGTTGTTCCAAGCATTAGAAATCCAATCATGATATACTGTGACAATAATGTGGCTAGAGCAAAAGCTAAGAAGCCATGGTTACATCAAAGATCCAAACATGTACTACGCCGCTACCATTTAATTTGAAAAATTATTTGAAGGGGTGACGTACGAATTGAGAAGATAGGAATGGAGCAAAATGTTGATGATCCCACAAATTGTATGAAAACACATTCACACATTAGGCTTGAAGCACATGGGTGATTGGCTCTAGTGCAAGTGGGAGATGGTTATATTCAAGTGCCCTAGACCAATTATATAATAGATTTAAATTATGAATTAAATGAATTATTTCTTATTTATCAATTGTGTTTCGGGTGATATTTACTGTTCATCCCAATTCTTTTAAAAAAAGTTAATTTTCATCACATATATTTGGAATGATGAAAAAAGACATAATTGTTGTATTTTTTGTTGAATTTTAGCATGACTGTTAAATATTCCGTTAATATTTTCAAAACAATTAAATAATACCGATCCGGACCAATATAAGTTATACGATTTTTATATCGGTTGGTAACAAATTTTATTTTATTTTTTAAAAAATAACATGTAATTAGTTTTTTTAAGATCGGACCCGAAAAATCCGAAAATCGAAGTTAATACCCGATAGTGGACGATACAAAAAAATATCGATACTACCCGGTATTTGACGTACCAGACGATATACAATTCGAAGCCATATATTATGTTCATAAAAAAACAAATTGAGGCTTTAAATATGAGTTTTTAGAAGAATTTTCATAATCGATTTCCACCGTTTGCGATTTAACGGTAAGTTAACGGTAAATGACGAAAATATAACAAATTGTATAATATTTGAGACTAAAACAGAACTTCAAAACAAGTATTATGAAAATAGAAATTTGGAACATTAAATATGACTTTTACATGGATTTTCCCATTGTCTTTCTTATAAAGATTATTTATATTGAATTGATAATTAAGTCCATTGTTTAAAGGTTGTGTAAAAGAAATCGTAATAAGATTATGATGTGGGATTCTTATTACACACTTGATACTTGTATGCAAAATTTCCCTAGATCATGGATTATTGAGAAAAGAGATATCAATAATACGGTAAGGACTAGCATATGTTGTGTCCCTTGATTTGATCAAGTGGTTGTTTCCATTCCCAGTAAAAATAGTTTTATAGGACAAACATATGGATGCTTGTTAGAGAACATGTTCATTGGATGACTCGACTACGAGAAATCGTTCGGATATGATATTTACGGCAACGATCAAATCTCATAATGATGGTTGTGTAAATATCATTTGACTTGATATTAACAAAGATAACTTGAATATTTTGTCTTGTATTTTCATTTATTTGTTTGAATATTGTAAGTGGAATTTCATATACAAATAATTTGGGATACATTATCATATATTCGAAGTTGATTGATTAATCAATAAAGAACTCGATGTTCTCAATAGCAGAGTAATAGATCTTGGATATGCAAGAATCAATAGTTTCAAAATCATTGGCCTAGGTAATTAGAAATTTGAAGAGTTCAAATTATCTATGAATAAAGTTATTGATGAGCAAATATAAATTAATATTCATAAATATACGATATATGTATTTCTAAATGAATGAGATCAAAGTTTTCGAGATGTGTTTGATTACACGGTAACCAATCATTGAAATGTTTAATCTATGCACTAGATTTCTGCAACACTTGGGGATCAAGGCGTGTTGTTAGATGCCAACCTTGATCGTTAATTAAGTATGTAATCTAATAAAAGTTGTTAGAGATAATTAATGAATTTAATTTATCTAATATTTTAATTACGGCCACTATTGTTGGAAATCTAATGGATCACACACAAAAGTGATCGGATGATTGAAAGAGATACCGGAATTTATGTAGTCTAACTTTATTAATTGAAATTTTCAATTCAATCAGAAATAATTACTTCTATGATTTAATTGGAGAAATTGTTTTTCCAATTTAATCATAATGAATATTTTGTTAGATATTTTCCACTTAATTTCTAATTCATTATAAATTGTTTATAAATGAAATTATTTGTAAAATAAAGTAATTAAAATAATCAAGTATGTGATACTTCATTATAGGATACTGTGTTAAAATATTCACAATGAATATTTGTTTATGTATAGGTTTGAGTTGTTTTTTTCAAGGGATGTTTTTTTATTCTTCAATATTAAAAGGATTGAAGGATTGAGTAACAAAACTCTAGCCGCTCACTTCATCTTCCGGGAAACAACTAGATATTGAGTGATTGTGAATCTCTCAATCTAATCTTCTAGCATAGATTATTCCGGCGTTGTAAAGATCCAATCACGTGTGGATTTCCTTTAGAGGTCATCCTAATTTGGAGACTTGGTACCAAGAAGAAATTTTTTTTATCTCGGAGTTTATCTCAACACTTACAACCACCGAAGCTTATCGGAAAATCAAATATATGATTTTTAATTATTGACGGATTTACCAATAATATATTAAGGAATATGAAAAAATTGATATTCCGTTACGCACCGTATATGATACGAATGTATATTTTGATACACGAGTGCGATAATATTTCATTACGACGGGCACAATTGGAGATGGTCTTAGGCGCTATTCAATAGCCCCAAAAAGCAATTTGGTTGGGTGATCAGGGAAACATGGAGACTAAGCAAGTCCAATATGTGGATAATCCAATTCAAATAATAAAAATCATTAGAAGAAATGAGTCAAAAAAAGAAAGATTATCAACATTTGATACATTTCTAATTTATCAGACTTAATTAGAGAATTTTACGATGATTTAGGATCGAAATCATCTTAAATTAGTATTTGGATTATTTTTGTCAAATTCCCAAATAAATTGGACCAAATTTGTCAAGATTTGGATTTTGTTGGATTATTTTATAATTGTATGTATTGTTTTGGACATTTATGTTATTTGAAATTTTTTGAATTAGTTTTTTCAAATTTGAATTTTTTGTGGATCAAATTTGCACACCCTATATCTTTGGATTATAATTGTCATTTTAAAATGTTTGGACAAAAATTTCCAGAAAGTGTCATATTTTAAACTAAAATTGGAAAATGTTACGATTTTATTGGACTATTTTTGGCAACTAGATCTTTTTATTTTGTTGATAATAAACGACTTAATAATCGTCAAGAGAAGTAAATCAATTTAAAGACTAAACAAACAATCTAAATATTTAATAGTCTCCTAAATTATTTATAGTCTTACCCATTTTACTCAACTTATATATTTTTATTCGTTGAATGAGTAGGGATGACAAAAATACTAACAGGTGGATATCATACCATACACTTGTATTTTTGGGGATGAGAATGATAAGAGTTTAAAAATGACAAATCAACGGTGGGATGAGAATGGATTGATGTAGATTTCTATTCAAATTCATAATCATCTTATATGTCAAACTTAATAAAATAATTAAAAAATTTCATTAGTTTATAATTTAATATTCAAATGTCTTATATGTCATTATGTTTTGTATTTATAATTGTAACTAAATTTATTATATTTATATTCTACCAATAATTTGTATTATTATCAATTTTATAAAAATATGATGGTTTGAATGTATTAATTTTGGTATTATATAAAGATTTCACTTATATGGTAACTAAGTATAATGTATAAATAATTTCTAAAGTTTATAAAATGTGTATTTTGCAATTGTTTATAAATAAACATAGAGTATAAAATAACGGTTTTTCTTTTATTTTTTCGTAAGCGATTACAACAAATTAAAGTGTTATTTCTGATATTTTCAATGTAAATATGTAATTTACACTATTTTCAAATTTAGATATATTATACATTTAGGGTTAAATACTTAAATATTAAGGATACTCGTATTTAAAACATTAAGTATATTAAAATCAAACCACAATGATTGCTAAATGTAGAATTATAAAAATTAGAAAATATATTTATAGACTTTTAAAGTTTAGATTCAATTGATTATATCAATTTTTGTGTTATTTTATATTTTTAAAAATTTGGAATATATTCAATATTATTTTAATGTTTAGATATGTATTATATATATAAGTTATAAATTAAAGAAATTTAATTTAAAAATATTTATTATTTATTATTTTATATATTTTAGAAGTTTTTAAGTTATATTATCGAAAAAAAAGTAAAAAAACATTTATGTTTATTAATATAAAATTTAACTTGGATTGGATTATCCACCTTAAGGTGGGTATCCTAAAAAATATGACATGAATTTGAATATTCAAATCCAATAGAATTTATGGTGGACATGAATTGGAATGTATGAGTGGTGGAGTGCGTATGTTTAATCAAACTCGATCCAAACCCTATTGTCGTGTTTGAATTCCTCTATTAATTGTCGGGTTTATTTGAACATTATATTGATAAATATTGTTTTCATATCACTATGTATTGATTATGAGGTGACGTTTGCCTATGGTCCCCCAACTTACGGGGTTGTACAAAAAACATGCTCTACAAATTACGAAATTGCAAATATAATACACATTTTACGCAAAAATATGCATTTGTAGCCATCCAACTTCAACTAAATGCAAATAACACTTCAAATTTCCAATTTCGTTTATCATTGGCACTCTAACAAATTCGTTATCATGTTATATTTATGCACAATTCTCGAACATCAAGTGTAAGTTTTATATAAGTTTTTAAACGGGTCTTATTTGCGTACTTTGTGAACTTTGAAGATCATTCATGCTAACGAAAAAACGTTTGTCAATTTAACAGAAAACGGTGTGCTGGAATACCAGGGATAAAAAAACAAACACTATTAATAACTTTAGGTGTTATTCTTACAATTTCGTAAGTTGGCGACATGCTCTTTAGACAACTCGTAAGTTAGAGACTAATGATACAATTTTCTGATTCATTATAACACTATATTTTTGAGTTATTAAAAAATGAACTTGATATTTTTGGTATGATATATTTAAATAAATTGGATGGATAATATAATTAGTGGAATGGAAGTTGACAATATTGGAATATATAATTTGATGTGAAGTCCGAATAAACAATTATTGGAATATTTTATATTCGCATTATTGATTATTGCAATACAAATTAATATTATTCACTGTTCGTGCGGTGACTGGATCATCACGTTCGCTGGCCCTAAACGAAAGATGTGACATCAGCATACCCATGACGTGTACTTCCACGGACCCCCAGCCCCTTTACATAATCAAAGGGTACAACAGTAACTTTACATCATTACTATAATTATTTATTTATAAAAATTGGAATGATCTGAATGAGGGTATGGTGTGTGATGTATGCATGCGCATTTTGGTCACACCAAAATAAAACACTGGTCACGTTTTTCGCATGTGACTATCGGTATTTACCCAATTTTAATGATTTGTAGGGTTTATGATTCTTTATATAATTGAAAAGAAGAATATATGATTTTCTAATTAATCAGCCAACTCCTTTTCTATTTTACTCATATTATAGATTTAAATAAATTTATTGGTATTCATTAGATAAAAATCAATTATATTATGATCGTGTATGAAGTATGACGTTAGTAAGAAATTATACTTTTTTAAGTAAATAATACACCGTACTAAATTAGAGAACTAAATTCAACCAAATAGATTTTAAAATGAAAAAAATGATCATTTAGATAATAGATTACAATTCTATTAATTTGTATTTAATATATTTTTATAAGGCCATCTTTATTTTTATCCTCTCCGATACAATATTTTATGTCTATAAGTTAGTATTGATCTGACAATCAATTTTTTATCTATATATTTTATAATAAAAAATTGAACATTTTATTTAAATTTTGGAAAAATATTTATAACTATGAAAATTGATTGATAACCGTAAAAATAATGTAAATAAATTATGAATAAATCTCTAAACGAACATATGAAATAATGTTGAAATATGTACGTGAATAACAAATAATAAAAAGAGTGAGATGGAATACTTATAGATTCAAACTCGTGGAAATGCAACAGAAAAATAACATTATAAGAAAATTTGACATCAACTGTAAATATCATAAAATGTTGGTATTATTTACTACCTAATTGTGCATGTGAACAAAAAATTGCGGCGCAACCCCAAAAGAAGTAGATATTTACAAACAACTACATAGAAAATTGTGTTGAACGAGAGTTATCCATACGGCACCTTCTCAAAATTCAACGATGCTTGAATCACTATTAACAAAGTTTAATAATAAAATATTTATTAAAGTGCCCCACATGATGATTTATATTAAAGAAGAAGAAGTCAAATGAAGTTTGGTTTATTACATTTTGATCCCATCCCGTGAAGGCTGAAACTAATGATATTTATTTTTCACCCAACACCGACGACTTTTGAAAATATGTATAAATTAAGGGGTTCACGCAAAGAACCAAAGCCATATTATTTGCTCGGACAGGACAACACAGATTTCTTTCTCTTCTGGTTTTTTGGTTGCGCTGTTTTCAAGAAAGAATGGCGAGTCTTGAGCATATCAAGACTGAGGCTGTTGATCTGGTAATTCAATTTATATTTTTCATTTTGTTTTAATTATATTCGTTTATTGGTTTCCTAAACTTGCATGCTATGATTATCATATTGTTTTTATTGTTACGTAATTTAGTTATTACTGTTTTTTGTAATTTTGATAAGAATTATTTGTTTTTGCGCTGATTCTTGATTTGGTTGACGTATTTGATTATATTACAATTCAGAAAACTTTAAAAACTAAAAATTTAATTTATTACATATATTTAGTCTGATGATATATAACTTCTAAAAGAAGTACATGTAATAAAGTATCTATTGTGCGTATGTTTAATATATATAATACAATTAAATAAGTTTTTTATTCTTTTTTTGTGTGTTTTGGGAATAAATTGTATGGTTTAATTTCGAATACTAGTTTGTGGAAGTGTTGGCCCACCGATGGTCAACTTTTGCTTACACTTCTAAAGGTCCCTTGACCAATGAGTATTGGTTAAAATGAATTTATTACATTTAAAACTATATTTTAAATATATTATATATTTTTAATGGAAGAAATTTAATTTTCTGTATGATCATGTTGGATGCGTTAAAAAAGATACTTTTTTAATTTCATTTAACGTTTTAGAGTTGATTAATTATGTGGTTTGCCATGTATTATATTAAATTCCCATAAAAATGCAAATTAATTATATGGTGAAAACAGGAAAAGATTCCAATGGAGGAAGTGTTTGAGCAACTGAAATGTACTCCAGAAGGCTTAACAACTACAGAGGGAGAGAATAGACTCCAGATTTTTGGTCCTAATAAATTGGAAGAGAAGAAGGTTATAATTACATTTGTACATAAATATGTGGTTATTCCAAATTGGTAGTAAATTTTGTTTGTAAAACATAGGAAAGCAAGATTCTCAAGTTTCTTGGATTCATGTGGAATCCACTCTCATGGGTTATGGAAGCTGCAGCAATAATGGCAATTGCTCTTGCAAATGGAGGCGGTGCACCTCCGGATTGGCAAGACTTTGTGGGTATTGTATGCTTATTGGTTATCAATTCTACAATTAGTTTCATCGAAGAAAACAATGCTGGAAATGCTGCTGCTGCTCTTATGGCTGGTCTTGCTCCTAAAACAAAGGTAATGTATTTGATTTTTCATTGATTTATCGAGTTTTTGATTGTTGAATTATGAATGAAGGTGCTTAGAGATGGGAAATGGAGTGAACAAGAAGCTGCCATTTTAGTTCCTGGAGATATTATAAGTATCAAGCTAGGAGACATTATTCCTGCTGATGCTCGTCTTTTGGAAGGTGATCCTTTGAAGGTTGATCAATCTGCTCTTACTGGAGAATCTCTTCCAGTAACAAAGGTACCGGGAGAAGAAGTATTCTCCGGTTCAACATGCAAACAAGGTGAAATCGAGGCGATTGTTATAGCTACAGGTGTTCATACTTTCTTTGGAAAAGCAGCTCATCTTGTTGACAGTACACATCAAGTTGGTCATTTTCAGAAAGTTCTTACTGCAATTGGAAACTTCTGCATTTGCTCAATTGCTTTAGGAATGTTGATTGAGATCATTGTCATGTATCCTATTCAACATAGGCCTTATAGACAAGGAATTGATAATCTTCTTGTGCTTTTGATTGGAGGGATTCCGATCGCTATGCCGACTGTGTTGTCTGTAACGATGGCTATTGGTTCGCATAAGCTTTCGCAGCAAGGCGCTATTACAAAGAGAATGACTGCGATTGAAGAAATGGCTGGAATGGATGTTTTATGTAGTGATAAAACTGGAACTCTGACTCTTAACAAGCTTACAGTTGATAAGTCTTTGATCGAAGTGTTTGTAAAAGGAGTGCATCCTGATCATGTTCTTCTTTTAGCTGCAAGAGCTTCGAGAACTGAGAATCAGGATGCTATAGACGGAGCAATTGTTGGAACTCTTGCTGATCCTAAAGAGGTTAGTTTTTTTGCTCATCTTGATGTGGCTAATACTGATACATTTCATTCATTTATTAGGCGAGGGCCGGTATAACCGAAGTGCATTTCTTCCCGTTTAATCCGGTGGATAAGCGAACTGCACTAACATATGTTGATTCAGATGGAAAATGGCATAGAGCAAGTAAAGGTGCTCCTGAGCAGGTGCATTTCTTCAACTCTCTTTTGTATGTGATAATTATGTACTAATAACTGTGTTTCTTTAGATCCTCACTCTCTGCAACGCAAAGGAAGAGACAAAGAAGAAGGTTCATTCGGTTATCGATAAATTTGCCGAGCGTGGTCTGAGATCACTTGCAGTGGCTAGTCAGGTTTCTTCGAAAACCAATTACTTTCACCTCATTTTTTTAGGATTGCTAACTTATGCTTCATTTTTTCAGGAAGTACCAGAGAGAAGCAAGGAATCCCCTGGTGGTCCATGGCATTTTGTGGGACTTTTGTCTCTCTTTGATCCTCCGAGACACGATAGTGCAGAGACGATTCGTAGGGCGCTTAATCTGGGAGTAAATGTTAAAATGATCACTGGAGATCAACTTGCAATTGCTAAAGAAACAGGAAGAAGGCTTGGAATGGGAGCAAACATGTATCCTTCAGCATCATTACTTGGACAGCATAAAGATGAATCCATAGCTGGCCTTCCTGTCGAGGAGCTAATCGAGAAAGCAGATGGTTTCGCCGGAGTTTTTCCCGGTATTTAACTGAGATGTTTATTCTTCTTGTTTTGTTTACTGAAATGAATTCTTCAACTTAGAGCACAAGTATGAAATTGTGAAGAAGTTACAAGAGAGCAAACACATTGTTGGAATGACTGGAGATGGTGTAAATGATGCTCCTGCACTAAAGAAAGCCGATATAGGTATCGCTGTTGCTGATGCCACAGATGCAGCAAGAGGGGCTTCGGATATAGTACTTACTGAACCAGGTCTCAGTGTAATTATCAGTGCAGTTTTAACTAGCAGAGCCATTTTCCAAAGGATGAAGAACTACACAGTAAGTTGATGCTCTAATTTCCATTATCTTTCTTTGCATAACACGAGTTCTTGTTTTGCAGATCTATGCCGTATCGATCACTATTCGTATTGTGGTAAGTTTAAACTTCAATCCAACTTGTGCATTAATTCCTCTACTTCCTTGGTGTGATCATATTATTGTTACAGTTTGGTTTCTTGCTCATTGCTCTGATATGGAAGTTCGATTTCTCGCCTTTCATGGTCCTCATCATCGCCATCCTCAATGACGGTACAATAATGACAATATCAAAAGATAGAGTGAAGCCATCTCCTCTACCAGATAGCTGGAAACTGAAAGAAATATTTGCTACCGGTGTTGTTCTCGGAGGCTATCTCGCTCTAATGACGGTCGTATTCTTCTGGTTGATCCACAAAACTGACTTCTTTCCAGTAAGAACAGCCATATTTTACCCTTTAAGTGATCATCATAGTCACTAATATGTCTCCGTTGCAACAGTCGAGGTTTGGAGTTCGAGACATTAGATACAATGACAATGAAATGATGGCTGCTTTGTACTTACAAGTGAGCATAGTTAGCCAAGCTCTCATTTTTGTCACAAGATCTCGTAGCTGGTCATTCGTCGAACGTCCCGGTCTACTACTAGTATCTGCCTTCTTCATTGCACAGCTTGTAAGTGTATCAAAAAACCATTTACATACAAACTTTCTCTGAATGCACATATTTATCATAATTTCAGGTTGCAACACTTATCGCTGTATATGCTAAGTGGGGTTTTGCAAGAATCAGCGGATGCGGATGGGGATGGGCCGGAGTTATCTGGCTTTACAGCATCGTCTTCTACTTCCCGCTTGATTTAATCAAATTTGCCATTAGGTACATCCTCAGTGGAAAGGCTTGGACCAACTTATATGAGAACAAGGTACATTTTCTTGAATCATACTTATCTCACAATGCTTACTTGATCCAACTGAATCTATGCAACAGACGGCTTTTACAACCAAGAAAGACTATGGTAAAGAAGATAGAGAAGCTCAATGGGCACTAGCTCAGAGAACTTTGCATGGTCTTCAAACACCAGAACCTGCAACAATTCTAAATGAGAAGAATAGCTACCGAGAACTATCCGAAATCGCAGAGCAAGCCAAGAGAAGAGCTGAGATTGCAAGGTACATTGTTTTCATAAGTAATATAATGAAATGATGATTCAATCTTACAAAACAAGCATTGTTTTTGTTGTAGACTTCGTGAGCTCCATACGCTTAAAGGCCATGTTGAATCTGTTGTAAAGCTTAAAGGACTCGATATCGAAACAATCCAACAAAACTATACTGTCTAAGGTATCTGAACTGCTAGAAGAAATGATGATGAAGAAGAAAACAACAGAGGAAAAGATTCTGTGTTGTCTGAGTGAAGCAGGAAATGAGAATACAAACTTCTGTAATGCTCATTTTCTAATTCTACTATATTTGTAAGGCTAAAAAATGAAACTCTACAACTACTTTACTATTATTACTATGGTATAAAAAGCTCTGCTTTCAGCTTACAGAAATGATTCAATAAAGCTTTATGCGGTTATACTGATCATCAACAATATAAAGCATCGATTTTATACCTTATTATGATATCCATCCCTACTCGATCTTTAGAATCAAAATGACCATTTTACAACTTTCCAGAATAAAAAAGCATAATAAAGGAATTGACAGTATCAATTCACTAGATCAGTAAGGAATCAGGGAATTCAAATCTAGCCATATCAACGAATTGTGTCGAAAAGTTTTAATTTAAGCCAGTTAAATACGTACCTAAAAGACCACAACGACAAGTGCAACACACCGCTTCTACAAAGCATGCCTAGCTAAGTCATAGGCATCCCAAGATATATCTAGTAGGCTAAACAAGGGGCAACTTAAATGACAGTATTTGGTGAGTTAGTAGACTCACCATTCACGGTGAAGATAACATTGAATCCCTCTCAGTGTTCAGATGGCCACTTAGCCTCCTGCAAAACATCATCATTTTGTTAGCTTCTTGTTTTCTATGAATGAAAATTTTTATTAAGAGAATCAGGTATTCTTTTTATACCGTGGCTTCTCAGATTTTGCGCGGTGTTTGGACATTACAGAGGCCTGTATTATTTGATTAAAAGAAGATTTGATTTAGTTTGCATGAGAGAAGGAGATATTTTACCTGTTCTTGGATTATGCTTCTTGCTTCCACAAGTTGAGCTTCCAGCTCAAGTTCTCTCTCTGATGCATCAGAAATTACCTCAGTACTTTTTTGAGTATCTTGTATCTGAACCATGCGCTCCTTCATGTTCATGATGCCATGGGACACAGGAAACATTCAGATTCTGGAAAAACACATCAAAACAACCCAATAAATTGAAGAACACCTTTATAGAAGCCATTTTTGTGCGTAGACTTTCTTCAATTTGGTCTCTAGCCATATGCAGAGGAAGATCAAACATGTCCTGAAAAACAAACAAAACAAAGAAACATCAGTTTAGAGCCGTTCAACACCAGGAATATATTTGATCTTCGCAACGTACCGTCCGACCACCAAGAGGAGACTGAGATACATCTGAGTAAGGCCTCTCATTCACAGGGTAAGACTGTTTCCAATTTGGTGCATTAAAAAACTCCCGCATATCAACCTGGAGCCAAAATTGATTCACATAGTCAAGTTTGATTTCAATAATAGTAGCAGCTTTCTAAGTTACCTGCATTGAACGTAATAATGTCCTCAAATCGGCATTCTCAGCGACAAGTTCTTGATTTTTTACCTCGTAAGCATCTACCTAAATGCAGAATACTCAAGCAAAGTTCATGTGCCAATAGCAGCATTTTAGACAAAAAAGAAGGGAAATAGAGGGATACAATTTTTTTGTAGAAGTCACTGTCCACCTTCTTCCCGTTCCAGGTCCCTCGCTGCCGGCCGCCTTCTTTCTTCAGAATCATAAAAACACAGTTATAGTTATGTCAGGGGAGTAAAAATAAAGCGCAATGGATGATAAGCAAATCCTATGTTCACCTGTAGTAAGTTCATAATTTCCATGCCTGATCTAGATTCCTTCTTTTTCTCCACTAATACCTGATTAAGACGTTCCTGAAACCAATGCTTATTCAATGCATATGCCTCAAGGAAAAAAGGAAAAGAAATCGTTGTACCTGCAGTTTCATGTACTCTTTTTCTTTCTTCTTCATTTCATGCATTTGCTGAATTTTAACTTGCTATGAATCAATGATTTACTGTTATATTCGACAATAAAATTGGAACCAGATAGCAAGAAGCAAAGAGACATAGAATCAACCTGATTACCCAAAACCATCTTCTGGAATTCATCTCTCTCTTGCTGAAGCTTTTCAATTTGGGCTTTGAAAGCTGCTGAAGCCTTAGCTTCCTGTTCAAGATTAAAAGCATATCAGTGGGAAAAGCTGTTCCTCCTATGATTTCCTTTCCAACATTACTTCCTTCAACATAAAGCAATAAAAACTACAGATTGTCATGGATGCCGTAGAATTGTATGAAGCAACCTCTGCTGCTTCAAAAAATTCTGCCTCGATTTTGTGCTATAAATAGAACCAAAACACTCTCTACATCCTGACCGTTCGGGTAATTGTAGCAATGTCCCTATCTTTGGTAGCTACTTGCCCTTCAAGCCTCTCGACTTTGGATTCCAATCTTGAAATATCGGAGAGTAGTCTTCAAGTAATTCATAAAATATCAGTAAACTTCTTCCACATGATGAGACAAAGCCACGAAACCCCCACAAAAAGGACTAAAACAGATTAACTTATACCGTTGTCGCTGCTCATTTGCTGATTCCCTAAATTCAATATCCCTATGCCTCTGCTGCAACAATGCATATAAGCAGTTGCAGGTTCTTGCCACAGAAACCTGTTCACGAAAAGAAACATGGGACAAAATCTCTAAAAATTGAAAAAAAGAGGTCAAGAAGGAACTTACTGGATTATTTGAAAACAGATCGAGTGAAGCGGGGAAACCAGAGGTTACAAGCGTTTGGTTCAAATACTTCACGCAATGTTCCAAGTTGCTGATATCTGCAAACGCACCGCAGTCACTGAAAAATGACAAGCAGAACACTATTACTTTTCAATTTAAGGCTTTGTACAACCAAAACAAAATCAGCATCATCTCTATTACTCTCCTGACCTCATTTCGAGTGCAGCAGCACTACTTCCTGACATCTGGGAAAAAAACCAAAATCAGAGACAATGTAGCGGAGATAAATGAAAATGAACAAAATGCGCGGTCTGGTGACATGGACCACCATATCCCGGTGACCGAATATACCCGGAGATCAGAGTCGGCGGTAAATCCTCCACCGTGTGGGTCTGTGAATATAATTTCAAAATTGAAACCGGCGATCCAATAAATGCTTCTTCTTAACACTAGATTCTTAGAAAAAGAAGAAGTTTGGGACTTGAATTTAAATTTCTGCAAAAGTATACATTTCTTGAAATAGAATCTAAATAAGTAATATAAAATATATAATTTTCTTTGGGGAGTTAATTATTAATACAAAAATAGTTCATCGAACCAAAATTTTAAATATAAGTGATTTGAATTTTGATCTCCATTTATAATGTATAATTTCTGCAAAAGTATACATTTCAGTTTATAATGTCATATAACATTGTATTTTATGGGATAATTGCAAATACTACTTATGCAATATGACACTTTTACGGAATACAATATATAATTTATCGCATTTCTTTGATTATTTGTATATTTTTAGAATCAGATTCGTTAGTGCTATTTATAATCTGGCAAAATTAAATAGAAAAACGTGTACACTGTACAGTTAGGTGATTGGGCTGGATCCGTCTTTTATGGGCTTCCTTTTAAGTGGGGCCATTTTTTCTAAAAGGGTATTACTTTTTTAAAGATAAAGAGTAAATAGTTCGAAATGCTATAATTTAAATAATAACTATTATTAACCTATAAAGTAGAAAATTTTATTTAAGATGTGTTAAGTGTGGAGATCGGTATTGGTATCGATCGATCACATTTGGATAATGATCGGCAACGTGGTCGATCGGGACACACATGGAAGACGGGATGATCCGTATTGGTACCGATCGGTTAAGGACCGAAGTATGCAATACCGAATGTGACAAAGGGATCGAAGCAATCGGTAGAGGACCGAAGCATGTGATCCGAAGATATGAGATGGAGGCAATCGGTCGAGGACCGAACTAAGATATGGTGGAGCCCACTGGTCAAAGATATCGGCAGTTATGGAATGAGATATTGAAGGAAATAATATCATATCAAATCTATATAAATGGACGCATATATATGATTTGATTATGGATAATCATATATGGAGATATGATCAAATATTAGAAATATTTATTTGTTACCTTAATATCTCAACCACCTCATCTATATAATGGGGTCTTAAGGTTCATTATCATCTACTTCAATACTCTTGTATTCCGAGTTTTCCTCTTCTTGTGTGTGTGTTGTAATCTTCTCAAGTGATAGTGAATTTGGCCGTTTCCTTCGGTCACGTGGTTTTTCCCTTTCCGGGTTTACACGTTAATTTATTGTGTCGTTGTTTTTCTCTTTGCTTTAATTCTCGGGTTCTACTTAATCTATCGAGATTGTTTGCACACGTGTTTAATCCCCAAAAATTATTCAATCGATTCACCATTTTACCTTGCTCCATCGGACCATTCCGAACTCTTGCTGGTAATTCAACCTTTAACTGGAAGCTCAAATTATGCTAACTGGAGCGAATCCATACAATTAGCACTTATCTGTCGATTCAAGCTCTGCTACATCGACGGATCAATTACAATACCTTCATCTGAATCTAATGATTACATCCACTAGAAGAGAATCGATTCAGTGGTTCGTTCATGGATATTAAACACACTGAGTAATGATATATGTGGATCCTTCATCTGTACGCCTTCCGCTCGTCGTTTATGGCTAGATATAAAACGGTTTGGTGAACAAATGGCGTACTGTTATACCAATTGGAACGAGATGTTAAGAAGAGTTCTATCTCAAGGAATCATGTCTGTTGCTGAAAATTACACTAAATTGGCCAACCTCTAGGAAGGTATCAATCGAGCAATGCCTTTACCTATTTGCACTTGTGGAGCAATTCAAAAGTGTACTTGCAGATTATCAGTTATGCTACACAATTATCAAGCTAATTCACGTTTATTGCAATTTCTCATGGGACTTCGAGAGGATTTCTCAACTACAAGAACACAGATCCTTATGTCAGATCCACTACCATCCTTAAATAAAGCTTATGCCATGATCATTCAAACTGAACGAGAACAAGCCAATGTGACTCATATAACACAAAATGTTGTTGATTCAGACTCGGCCTTATTGGCACGAGGCAGTTTTACGAAAAAACAACCATGTTTGATGCGAAATCCCACTAGATTCTCAACTGACGATGGAACCACAACTAACAAAAATGACCGTTTCTGTACTCACTGCAGAAAACCAGGCCATACTAAGGATGGATGCTTTCAACTCACAAGGATACCTGATTGGTACAATACTTTACGTAATGCACAAGGAAAAGGAATTCCCAAGGAATTCACAGATGATATTGGACACTCTTCTAAGAATGTTCATCCATATGCTGCTAATTCCACTCAAGACTCTATTCTAAGCATATTGCAGGGAATACAACACTTATTACAATACAATACAGAGGGTGTTGGTGCTTCACATCAAGTCAACTTTGCTAAAATGGACTTTGCAGGTATTCTATCTACTTCTACAAATATTAAATTAGTGCATTCGGAATTCTAGAATGTTGATACAGGTGCCCCAAGCCACATATGTCAAAGCCATTCCTACTTTACCAACATTACACCATTAAAAGCTCTATATTCCTTCATCTATTAACTTGACCAATGTCTTATTTTTGCCTTCCTTCCACTTCAACTTGCTGTCTGTTATCAAACTTGCTACCAACTCAAATATTATCACTTTATTTACGTCATCCCACTGCATATTGCAGGACCTGAGGACTAAATCTATTGTGGTAGTTGGACATGTAACTGGTAATCCCTACATTTTAGACAATTCATCCTTTGATGTTGCTATACTTCATCATTTTAATACTAAATACGCCTTTCTGAATACTTACACTGATGCATTTATTCATTTGCCAACTCCATCTGCATCTGAAAAGGCATTTGTAATTGACAGTAATACTACTCTTTGGTACAATCGATTAGGTCACACTTCACATAAGATANAATTTTGGTGCCCAGGGTTGTATATATTTCCGCCCGCGGCACAAGACGAGCCCGTTTCCTTTTTCTGCACCCCACTCCAACCACGACTGGAAGAGACATTTCTTCTTCGTCTGCGGGGTGGGGGAAACGAGGTTGTCTCCTTTGAGCCTTCCTTGGCGGTTCCCCGTTGAAGGGGAACCATTTTATCCTGAGGCCTACGGCCCTAAATCTCGGACGGCCCTTCCGAGGCCTCTAAGGAAGGCGCTCCTTGACTGCTCTAGGTCTGACGGCGCTGACTGGACCGTGAAGACCTTACTTTAAGCTCCGATCTTGGTTGCTTTCAGCCTCCTTCCGGTCCCCCCCATTTTAGTAGAGAACTGCTAGGTACCTCATCCGTATATTCATATAGGGGCTAAATTTAATAATTCTTCTTTGATAGGATCAACGCTTAGGAACCTGATTTAACTTGTCTTTAAATTCAAACTTCGCGTTTCTCACTTAACTTGCGTATTTTGTAGATAACATAATGGCTCCCGCTCAGGATCAAACCAAAAAAGGGGATCGGCTGAATTTCCTCCGTGATCTTCTCGCGGAAGACGATGAGCTCATTTTTGAGGTGCCACCGGGGACTCGGAACCGAACTGCCGCGGCCGAGCTGGCGTCAAGTCTGCGAGAATTGGCGTCCCCGACTGGAGGAATAAGATGTGACACTCCTCCACCACCACAACCTGCTGCAGCGGTGGCCAATTCCGGGCCGGTAGAAGAGGATCCGGCTGCAACAATTATTGAGAGCCCCGAAGACCTAATCCCGTTGTCTCGGCGATTAGGATACACAGTTGAGGAGCCCACCCCTGATGACGGCATGTACGACTTCGCCGAAACCTTAGTGGATATCATCGGGGACGATGAGAAGGGCGAGATAAGTGGGGACCAACCGACAGATCCGGTGGTGGAGGAAACACGCCAGGAAGCTTGCTCGGAGGGAGAGACCAGTCAGGTGCCTCGGTTGGACAAGGGAAAAAGACCGGCGGAGGAGCCCGCCGTCTTCGAGATCGCGGAACCCAACAGAAAGAGTGGGTTAACCGCCAATTTTATCGATGCCTTCCGTATACATGACATCCCGAGGCTGACGGTCAAGGAATGGCTGGATATGGGACGCCGGGCCGGCTTTGTGTTGATAAAGGACTGACTCACTTTCCGAATTCCGAGGTGTGACAATGTGTCGAGTCGGCCGGCCCTGGCGTACTTGGAGCGGAACCCAGAGTTGCCGCCTCGTGGTCGGGATGACCACACTGTGTTTACCGACATTGGTCGGTTAATGAGTTAGACCGCGACGATGCGTCGTGCCATTGGGGAGGTTCGTCGCGACACTAATAACGACTTGTTTATAACTTTATCTTTTACGCCATATGTACTAACCCTTCTTGTTTTCATTTCAGATGGAGCGCACCATAATCGAGTTGGGCACCGCAACGGCAGTAGGGGAATACTGTATGCTCAGACATTCGGAGCTCGACTGGCCAGACATTATCGGGGAGCAAACCAAAAAGGCGGCGGAGAAGCTAATGCAGAATCAGCGAGATAAGCATGCCCAGGAGATGGCAGCACTCCGAGAAGAGCATAGCAAAGCAATTGACTCTTTGCTTCGAGCTCACCGCAGCGAGCTAACGGAGAACTACGCCTTCCACATCGAGCAAAGGCACGCCCTTGAGCAATCCATAGAAACCCTCAAGGTCAACGAGAAGTACGCACAGCACAAATTGAAGGAGATCCGATAGCAAACTGAGGAGAAACTGAGGAAGGCCAAAGAAGAGAACGCGGCCAATAAAAAAGCTCTCGGGAAAGCCGTGGAGGAGGTCAAAGAACTCACAACAAAGACTGAAGGCCTCCAATCTATCACCGATCGACTCCGGGCACGAATCGCCAAGCTGCCGTCCCAGATTAACGACTGCTTCCGAAAGTTAATATGGGAGTACACGGTTCACTCCCCTACTAACCTGGGGGCGGTAGCTCATGCCAAGTCGAATGTACTGTACTTCTTACGAGGGAGTGTCCAGACGCAAAGAATCCTGGGCATATCCATGACCGCTGAGGAGAAAAAGAAGCTCGATCCCAAGCTCAACGGGAAGTTCGAGCCTATACCCGATGAGGACATGCTGGATTGCTCACAGGATCCGTTCAGGGCTCTACATTTCAGCTTAAATGAAGATCTTCACCAGCAACTTTACTCGGAGGATATCGAGACGGAGGAGGGTCCATCTCCGGATGCGTTTAGGAGGTTGGCTACTTTATTCCCGGAGCCAATGGGCCCTCTCGTGGCGGAGATCCTAAAAGACGACGATGTAATGGCGGCGTATAATCCTCAAATATATACCCCCGCTAGTGTGACTGGAGCTCGGGAGCGTCACGAAGATGAAATGGCGAGGTTTGCGGCTGCCAAACCTCCATCTTCCCAAAAAATAAAGCTGGTGAAAAAGCGCCCCAGCGTGCCTGGTGAAGGCTCAGGCTCCCAGAAGAAGAAGAAATAAACTTCTACATCTGATTTCTTCGATTTTTGTATCCTCTCCTCATTTTGTATTCCCCGTGTATATAAAATTTGTTTTTTTTTATTTACCTTTCAATTCTTCCGCTGTATTTTCGAATAAAGAACCATACTCTGAATAATACAAACTCTCTTCTTCTCAACTT
Source organism: Utricularia reniformis (assembly GCA_009725065.1). Lineage (NCBI taxonomy): Eukaryota > Viridiplantae > Streptophyta > Magnoliopsida > Lamiales > Lentibulariaceae > Utricularia > Utricularia reniformis. Next base: position 801,175 of record RWGZ01001014.1, read on the forward strand.
TATTTTCTCGCCACATTCTTCAAGAAATATATAATTCCGAATAATCCACCTCGAGAAATAACCGCTCTTTCACATAAGAATATATGTGAAAGAACCATACTCTGAATAATGCAAACTCTCCTCTTCTCAACTTTATTTTCTCGCCACATTCTTCAAGAAATATATAATTCCGAATAATCCANAAATATAACTTCGGAAATGCGTCTCGATCCAGAATTAGGCGAGGATATTGATGAGAAAATACCGGAGGACCCCGTAAAATAATCCACTGCTTCCAGATAGCGAATATGCGGCCACATAACATCATCGCACCTGACCGGTGCGCTCCCGGGTGGCAAATTACGAAAATACCCCTGGACCCGTCTGGGGTCGAAATGACCCGAAACATATCAAAATGCTTGCAGAGACTTTATATGGGGCCCAGCAAGCCAGAATTACGAGAATACCACTTGAGAATGACATCCGATAAAAATATGAAAATACCAATAACCACGTCGGACGAGCTCCCGGGTAAGGACGGATACAAGAGAATATACCCGGGTAATATCAGGATTCATCTCAATTCCTCTTTCAGATACCATAAAGCCGAGAAATCTACCTCCTTTCACACAAAAAGCACACTTGAGCGGATTCAATTTCATTCTATACTTTCTCAGCACCCCAAAACAGTCATTCAAATACTGGATGTGGTTATCTCCATGTTTACTCTTTATTAATATATCGTCGATATAAACCTCCAAAGATTTTCCGATCATATCTTTGAACATCGAATTCATTAAACATTTTCAACCCAAATGGCATTACTCTATAGCAAAAAATGTCTTTGTTTGTCATAAATGAAGTAAACGACTTGTCTTCACAATGCATAAAATTTGGTTATAACCCTTAAAGCCATCTAACATACTAAGCAGTTCAAAGCCACAGGCCGCATCCACCATCATGTCAATGGCCGGCAGCGGATACGGATCCTTCGGGCATGCTTTATTTAAGTCAGTAAAATCGATGCAAACTCTCCAGCCACCACTCTTCTTTGGGACCACCACTGGATTCGCGACCCAATCCATGTATCTAACACGCTCTATGAATCCTGCCTGCAGCAAACTTTCCACATCCTCATCAATTGCCCTCTCTTTCTCAGGGGAAAACTTCCTCTTCTTCTGATGAACTGGTCGCACATATGGGTTAACATTGAGTCTATGAGAACAGACTTGGGGATCAACCCCTACATAATCCTGATAAGATCAAGCAAAAACATCTACATTATTTCGCAAAAAAAAATTACCTCCTGTGACAACTCGGAACCGATTGTCACTGTCTTTTCGAGATTGCCGGGAAATAAGGGCACTGTCTTGATCCCCAAAGGCTCGATCTTCATGTCGTTCTCTTTAAACTTTCTAGAGAGGGTCCATCATTTGTTTCAATAACTTAATCAGACGAGAATTCCACCATATAAACATTCGACTTTGCTTTCGATCCATCCATACCACTCCTGCACATCACATTATGTAACGACCCGCCTTTCCGCTTGCACGATATTGTCCGCTTTGGACTAGGCTGACCCTAATGACACCTACCTAGTACTCACGGTTTTACTTTTTCCCTAGCACCCACACTTCCCAGTGGGTCACCCATCCCTGAATTGCTCCAGGGTGAGCACGCTTAACTTTCCAGTTCTAACGTTCCGTTTGCCACTTTGCTAGGGAAAAGTCCTCGTGCAATGGAAGACGAATCACTATACTTAACATAAGATCGTTCCCCGTCTATAGCCGATGTAGGGATTTGCCTAAGGTGCCCTCTCTTCTCGCACCCCCCGAGGGGTCCTTACACATTATAACATGATCGCGCCACCTCCTGATCTCCCTTCATCCTCCCAACCCCTAATTGTGTTGGGAATTTCATCATCAAGTGCGGTTGAGACACCACAGCTCCGAATAAGTTTAAGCAACTTCTTCCCAGAATTGCATTATATGGGAGTATAGGGAGATCCACCACTACAAACTCCACCATCAAAGTTCTTGATATCTCGGGATCGCCTAAAGTCACCGGCAGAAAAACAGATCCCTCAGCCGCAACGACGCTATTATTAAAACCAACTAGTTTTGTGTGCACAGGTTGGAGTTGGGTGGTTCCTTTAGTGCCATCTGTTCAAAGGCCGCAAGAGTCAACATGTTTGTAGCGGCCCCGGTGTCGACTAACACTCGAGAAACCGGATGATTCGCAATAATAGGAGAGACAACCAATGCATCATCTTGTGGGGAGAAAACCCCAGATAAATCCTCAGGTCCGAAAGTGATTGTCATCTTGTCCAAGTCCGTCAACTGGACCATGTTCACTTCCATAAAACGCCTCTTTTGATGTAATGCCTGATAAGAACGTTTGCGGGCACGATTCGAATCGCAGAAACTCTTTCCCCCGGCGATAGTCATAATGTTGGGGCCCAAGTTTCCCCATCTCGGTTGGGCATTTTCAACATTAAAAATAGGTTGACCCTGGTTGGGGCCAACCGGAGGAGGAGGAGGTAGTGCTTGCTGATTCGCCGGGGCTGGTGGATAAGCATCATACCCATACCCCTGCTGATTCCTTTGCGGGTGAAACCTGCCGCGACCACGATAGTTGTTTCCTCTCCTTCCACCTCTCTGATTCTGTCTACCGCCATTAAAGAATCCTCTTTGGCCACCACCTTGACGTTGGCCACGCTGTCCTCCATAACCGCGTCCTCTTGCATTTGGCCGTGGCGCGTCGGCCCTTGGGGGTTTAGGTGCCGCCCCCTCCGGAATATCGATTTTTCCTAGCTTAGGCTCGGGTAGAGCCTCCACAGTACTGATCAGTTCATCAAGCTGACCTAATTCCAACAACCTTTCCACTTCAGACATTAATTCTTGACAATCATTCGTTGTGTGTCCAAAGCTCCGATGAAAACGGCAAAATACTTGGGACTCGTAAGTCCCCTGCGTTGGTTCTTGTAAGGGAGGGGGATAACGGAGAGATCCACCCTTCTTATGCTCGATGATGGCGAAGATCTGCTCATAGTTGAACGTCGGAAACACTCTCAACTTAGACTTTGCAGGCTGGGCAATCTTATCCAGCCCACGACATGCAAAAATATTGTGGGACCCATACGCCCGCACTTCGATCACTCCATGATCTCGCAAACCTTCATCTTCTCGGATGTATTGTGTGCATCTCAAAGCCAAATCCTCCATACTTTCTGGGGGATCCCTATTCAAAGAATTACATAACGGATGCCCAGCTAGAATAAGCTGCAGCACCCCAACCTTCTCACTAACAGTGATCCGAGGTATCTTCCTACACTCGGCCTCAAAACGGGTAATAAAACCCAACAGTCTCTCCGAAGAGTCATACCGCAGCGCGGTCAAAGAAGTAATAGATTTTATCGGCGTATTAAAAGGCGCGATAGCCGAATAGAATTGATCTTTAAAATCCTGATAAGAAACGATCGAACGTTTCGGCAACCGGTTAAACCATCGGATGGCTGATTCTTTAAGAGAAGCGGAAAAGACGAAACACATGGCCGCATCACTGAAATTCATCAAACTCACGTGAATTTTCAAATTTGACGTATGAGCATGCGGGTCAGTCGACCCGCGATACTGTGGAAGATCCTTAGGCATTTCAATAAATTCAGAGCGAGTGGCTCCGATAATTGCCATGGAAAAAGGAGATAGGGCATTCGAAGTATTCCATGGACTTTGCAAAACTTCTAAAGATGGTGATGCCTTTCCTCGATTACCGATGGGCTCATTAGCCCTCTCATTCTCGAAATAGTCTCCCTCGTAAGCTAAGGTCTGATGAGTATCCCGGGTATGCTCCCCGTACACTCGTCTCCTTTCCTGGCCAAGAGTCAGATTGGCCTCCAACTGGTTCATCCTAGCCTCGCTTTGCTCCAACTTCCCGCTCATCTCCTTAAATTTTGATTCTATCAATTCTCCGATCTTTTGCAAAGTGTTGCTTTGCTCTTCGATTGCTGCGGCATTTGCTCGTGGTTCCGGAACACGATCAATATCATCCTCTGAGGCCACATTAATAACAGGTTCCGGGGTGGCATTGTTCCTTCGGGGTCTCCTTTGAGCCTCCACTTGCTCTAATTGGGCGATTAAAGTACGCCTTCGCTCCTCCAAATCCTCATCGGGTTTTGTCTGATCAGCAGATCTAGAGCGTACAGGTGGCGGCAGGTGGGCGGTGTTACGGACCGTAACTCGGCCAACTCATGCGAATTCATAACATTTGGACAAACATTCGCGTGATCTTTCAACACATTATGAATGGGTCTTAAGTATTTATGGATGGCTCGGGTTCATTATTTACGAGAGAGACGGATTATCACGTTATTGTTTAACACGTGCGTAGCTATTTACGGTCATACTGTCTAGAGAATTATTGCGAGCATGAAATGAATTATCTTATTTCCCATTGGAGATATTGTAAAGTCGTTTTAAGGACGGCATGGATTTTCTTACCCGAGATAACACCACGAATATATAATTATCTATCAGGCTTGATCGAATTGTAAGCTTTTCCTATACACGGAATCAAGTAGAGGCAAATCTTAAATTCGAAGATAGAGAGTATCAATCTCAGACGGAAGTGTGACTCCTTTTATCAAAGGAAACTTATGAGTGTAAGACGAAAGTATAACGTTTCTTGTCCTTCTTATGAGAGTTAAGCTAGTGTCTTTCGAGGCGAATCTTGCCGCAAGAGAAACTCATTAAAAAAAAAAGGGAATCTTAATTCTTAGACGTCTGCTAGACACACCTTGCTTTTATGCGACTTTTTATGCGATCGTATCTAAAAGAGATAGTAAGTCGTCATTTCGCCTTAAAGTTGGGAACTCAATTCCAAATTCAAACGTTGCTCTTCATGTTTAAACATATGACCTTGTTTATTTCAACGGCCCTTACTAAGAAAGCACGCATGCTNAAAAAAAAAGGGAATCTTAATTCTTAGACGTCTGCTAGACACACCTTGCTTTTATGCGATCGTATCTAAAAGAGACAGTAAGTCGTCATTTCGCCTTAAAGTTGGGAACTCAATTCCAAATTCAAACGTTGCTCTTCATGTTTAAACATATAACCTTGTTTATTTCAACGGCCCTTACTAAGAAAGCACGCATGCTATATAGGCGAAAGCCTTTACGGTAGCCGATAATTGTAAATCAATGGGAATGACAAAGGAAAAAGTATCAACCTCCAGACAAAGGCGGCAGAGTGATTTTCTTCCTAGAAGATGTGGATATCTCATGCTGGAAAAAATATATGAACTCGATGTTTTGTGGAAAAAATATATGAGCTCGGTGTTTTGTGGAAAAAATATATGAGCTCGGTGTTTTGTGGAAAAAAATATATGACGCTGGAAAAAATATACGATGGTAACAGGATTGAATTATGGAGTTAAGGAGTCGAGCAAACCCTCAAAGTTATGAAAGCGGAACTTTGACTAAGAAGAAAGTGAGAGCCCCAAGGCGAAACTAAATCCTCTTGATGACAGTTGAGAAATATTTTCTAAGTTCGATCGAGTAATACTAACAAATCGAAACGATGCATCATAATTTCAGTCAATAACGAACCGCACTAATATGCAAAGTAAAAAGTGATACGTATAAGAGCATGCACTCCAATTTGAAGAAGCGTGAAATTCTCAATTCATCTCGAAATCTGATTCCGTTAGTAATAACAAAATGACTTTGACGTTATTCATGGTATTGTTAAAAGTTTATGAACGAGTTCTGGATTTCTAGACGAGCTGATATAATGTGGTTTACGACTCAGAATCTGAATCTGAAAACCAGGGGACTATTGATATTGCCCGAGGTTATTTATGTAATTATGTTAACCTCGGGGCTCGTCCGACGTGGCTATTTGGTATTTTCGGTATTTTTATATGTCTATCGCAAGGTGTTCTCGAGGGTATTCTCGTGATTCAGGCATGGTGGACCCCATAAAAGACTTCTGTTAGTGTTTTGAGATGTTTTGGGCTATTTCGGCCCCGGACGGGGCCAGGGTTATTTTTGTAATTTGCCACCCGCGAGCACATCGGCGGGGTGCAATGATGATATGTGGCTGCGTATTCACTGTTTGGAGGCAAAGAACTGATATACGAGATTTTCCGGTATTTCCTCACCGCATTTCCGACTAAACTCTCGACCGGGA